>ML812280.1:236093-258418 GCA_009831015.1 Picea engelmannii
TTTATGGCACTCTATGGATACCACCCTCCTTCCATCACTTCTTCTCTAAAATAAAAATCTAAGGTTCAAGAAGTGGAAGATCACATTGAGCATCAACAACAAGTTCTCCAAATATTAAAGGACAACTTGACCATGGCATAGAATCACATGAAACAACAAGAAGATCAACATCATAGTGAAAGAAGTTTTGAAGTAGGGGATTGGGTGTTTTTAAGACTACAACCATACAAACAGATGTTCCTCAAGCAAGCCAAGAAGGATAATAAATTATCACCAAAGTACTATGGCCCTTATAATGTGTTGCAAAATATTGGTACTATCGAATACAAATTGGAGTTGCCTGCATCTTCACGAGTACACCCAGTTTTCCATGTTTCGTGCTTAAAGAAGGTTATAGGTGACAAGATCCCAGTTCAAACTATATTGCTAGAACCTGATGAGGAAGGAAAAATCATATTGGATCCTGAAGACATCCCTGACACAAGAATTCACCATCTGAGGAATAGATCCATTTCAGAGTATCTCATTAAATGGAGGAAACTATCAGTTGAAGATTCCACTTGGGAAGATGAGTCTTTTATACAGAAGCATCCAAATTTACTCAAGTGTTGCAGACAACACTTGTCTCAAGGGGAGGGGCATGTTAATCCCTAATATTGGCTCATTACCCCTTAATTGGGTTATATTAGTAATGTTATTTTATTTATGTCAACCTTATTTCAGTACTTGTAATTATACCTCCTAGTCTCCTATATATACCAAGGAGACATTTTAATTTGGAATCATATTGTACTTGAACATTTATGTGGGGTAAAAGGAGGTTTCCCCCTCAAAGAGGATTATTATCTGTAATTATCTCTTTTTCAAGGAGTTGAGTACTTATTCTGACATTTTTCTATGCTATATTGATATTTGGTTCTTAACACTGACCAACCAAAAAAAAGTTAAAAGAAGCAATCATTCTAAACTGATAGGTGTACTAGCTTTTCCTTTTAGCAGTCAAGTGCAAACCTTAGGACCAAAATATTTTGGCATCATTGCCGTGGAATGGAGTAATGAAATATCTTGACCTGGGAGAACGAAAACGATCAGATCTGATCTTTGATGGTGAACAAAGACCAAACACATTCAAACTGCATATCATTCACCTGGCAACTTCATGGTTAAAGAATCCAGTGGTGGCTCCAAGGTTTTAAGAATTTATAGTTTCAAATGGAATCCATCTTGGCTTGGGGGTTTTCTCCTTTAAATTTATCTGTTTTTCCTAGTTTTCCAAATGTTGTTCCTACTATAGATGAGTGGGGTGATTATTTTCCCAGATTTAGAGAACATAGAGATGACAACCCTGCTGAGCATTTGCTTGAGTTTCATGAATTCATGCATCAGTGGGGAATAAATCATGAGGATGTACTAATGAAGATGTCCATGTGCTCATTACATGGAGATGCTCATGAGTGGCATCGATCCTTGCCCCCTGCTAGCATATGTTCCCTAGAAAAGTTCCATGTTGCATTCAGTAAGAATTGTAAAAGGTTTTTTCCAGCCGATTTACTTTGTGAGAACTACTGTGAAGAATTTGAATCTCATATTCGACAGTCACTTATTAGTTCTTCTAGTAGTGAAAGTAAAAGGGCCTTTTCCGTTGAGGAAGTGGAGGAATATTCAGTTACATATGAGTCTTCTTCTGATCTTTTTATTCAAAAGGATGATGTTGGGAATTACATTAATGATGAAATTGATGATAACAAGGATTTGGATACATATTTCATTATTCTAGGTGACTCATGTAGTCGTTGTTATGATACATCTATTGTTATATGTTCTCATAAAGATTTGATTAACTGTGAGGAAAGTGATGTTGAAGGTCATGAGCATGTTTTTCCCCTTCCTTCTGAAATTGTTGAGCAACAGGAAATCTATAAGTCTGAAGATGGATTTCTGGAGCTAGAACATGGACAAGCCAGCAATGTAGGAGACATACCCATCCATTTCAATCAACAAGATGAGTCATATCAAGGGAGTTTTGATGCCCTTTATGGTTGTGAATCACATGAATTTCATGAGTTTTTTCAACGAGGACAGGAGAAAATTAGTCTTGTTTATAATGCAGACCTCACACAACAACAAATTTGTCCTCTCAACCAGTTGGAGGATTTTCATGAGCTTCAAGATCCAACAGTGAGATGCATGGATTCTTATTTTTCTAGAATCCCAAAGGTTGAAAGTTTTACCATGATCATGATTTGCAACTGTAAGTACCAAATGCCTGCCAAAATTTTTTCGCGTTTGATATATCCTCTTTGGATATATCATAATTACAATTCTTAGAAAAATCTTTTATTAGTTTCATTGGAAGTGGAATTACACATGATTGTGTTGGTTTTCATCTTAATAGAGTAGGTAGTAGGATAATAATCTCGTAGTTCGAGCATTTAATTTTTAGTTCGCAGATTGTTTTTCAGTATGTTGGTTTTTGGTAGCTTGTTTGAATAAGATAATCCATATCCCAAGAAAGGCACTAGGGCTTAACTTTATTTTCAAGTTTCAATAAAGACTCCATAGCCCAATGCAGGCACTCAGGTGTAGTCTTGGTTTTTAATTCAATAAAATGCATGGTTGAGGGATAGGAATAGATACGCAGGGCTGACAGATAGAAACAAGGGTAAGTGATGAAAGGTAAGAGAAATTATCTAATCTCAAGGCAGCGATATACAGTTCTTAGCAACTCACAAGGATGAGTTATCCCCAATTGGAGCTAATGTTGTGACCTAGGTCTGCATCCCCTACCTCTCCTCTCTTTTTCCCTATGCCTTCATCAGTTTTTCCTTTTTCTGGTTGGTTAAGTCAGTTTCCCACTACTGAGTGTCTTGGCCCTTATTCATTTTTTATTCCTCGTGCATTTTTGTTTATGTTTTTATGGAAGGTAAAATAAATGTCATATTTGTTTCAAAATGCTTCTCATCACGTGCACCATTTATTGAGCTCATCGTAGGTCTACCAAGCCTTTTCTATGCACAGGAAATGCCCGTGCACACGACGCAGAAATCCAGAGAAGCAAATTTTGGGATCAGACTGTGGGAACAGACAGGTTAATTTTCGACGACGAAGATCCATAAGGTCAAATAGATCAACGTCTCTCATCCATTCAGGTTCCAGAATCGTGCGGGTTTTAATATCAAGTTCGAAGTACTGAGTTCCCGAAGACCCGAAGCCTCTGAAGAGCCGAAGAGCCGAAGTCCCGAGAACATGACACGTCTCTTCAGAGATTTTCCTTTGAGATTTTTCTGAGCATAACATTCATAAACTCTCGAACTCCTGAAGCCCATATTTTCGAAGAAAATCTAGGCCGTTTGTCGGTCACAACACGTGGAAGAAGATCATTCACTTTGGGGATTTTCCTCTGGGAGATTTTCATGTTTCACATTTGAAATTTCTGAAGAGCCAAAGACCCAAAGTCCTGAAGTAAATATATACCATCCATCATAGGGGACACGTGGCAGCAGATCTTTCACTTTGTAGATTTTCCTTTGGGATATTTTTCACGCTTCACATTTGAAACTCCAGAAACCCAAATTCCGAAGAGAATTTGGACCATTCATCCATCATGAAACGTGGCGACATATGATTCACTTCAGATATTTTCCTCCGGGAGATTTTTCATATTTCACATTCAAAACACCCGAAGCCCGAAAGTCTGAAGTGAATCTGGACCATTGATCCCAAGTCAACGTGAATCGTCGATCCTTGTAGCAGGTAAATATTACCTGAATCACATATCATCATCATATCGACGACCATGCTTCATTGTGGGGATGTAAACTATTCGTGCATTAATTTTCCTAAGTGTTCCCACAATTGGAACCGTGGTAGTTTTGGAAGGGTACGTGGCATCTTGTGGTGGATTGCGGGCCCAAAGGTGGTCTAAATCCAAACCACCCTCAACATCTCCTGCAATCATGTTCTTAAATGACATCAGATCACCACGTCACCTCCACTCATCCAAATCACTACTCTTTCTCCTCTCACCACCTAAAACTTGTCCTTTGTTAACCCCCACACTGATCTCCATCGACAATGGCCCACCTCTCCATATCAATCGTCCTTATTGCAACTCAAACCCCCCCTGACCATTCTACCTTTAATGGTAGGGCGAGGGGGGGCGGGGGGGGTCTGAGTAAGTATTTTTCCCACCGTGAGCCCTACCTAATGTGGCATATCCTCAAGAACTCGCTCCCGCCCCCTCTAATCCGCTTACCGCCTACCCCCCCCTCCGAGTTCCTCCCTATTTTTTTTTCAATACCTCCCCCTCTCTCCTTTTGCCACCTATTCTTCACTACATGTCACCAACTCCATAATCTTGATACCTCCATTGTATTCGCACCTCCTCTCACTTTGACATATGTCTTCACACGTCTTCTACCCTCACGTCCATTCATCTCATCTCCCTATTGGATTCTCTCCTCCACGTCTCCCCTCATGTCCGATGGCCCGAAAACCATTCCAGCAAAGCTATTTCACAGGTACAGATGGGAGATGATGGGGTAAATACAGAGTACACTTGGATTCTGAAAGCTCGGGCATAGACAAACAGCTAAGTCTCAGTCACAGGTCGATGCATATTAGTTCTAGAAACACTTCAGCAAGCTCTTCTCATGCAACTAGTTATCTCCAGTGGCCTCCAATAGTTCATAAACATGTTGTCGTTCAACACAGAGCTATGCTCTATGACTCTGAGGCCTATTTTCATCCACTCAGTTCCTCCAGCACATGCATAAGTTATTTCACAGAGACAGTAGTAGTTTTATTTGATTAAGTCAAGCATTTTCCTAGATTAGATGTAAGAGTGGTTTTTGTGTGCGATAACAACCACTCTTGTTGATTAAGTCTAGTGTCTTAGTGAAGTAAATTATTTGATTTACGAATAGTTCCCTAAAATGAGGTCTTAGTCCCCTAAGGACGAGATCCTTTTCCACTCTTTTAAATAGTTAGTTTTTGGATATTGTAAAGGTCTGAATTTTTTTTAGGAAAGAATAGAAATACAACAGACTGGTTGGACCTGTTTTATGGATGTATTAAATCTCTCTGCCTGGTGAACATATTCTTGATGACAACGTTTCGTTCAACTCTTCATGTGTTTTCATTCTTATCTTGAATACAATTTTTGATTTGTGAAGAATACATTTCATTTACTTTCATCTATCGTATGACATATTTTTACTGATAAGCAACCTATCAAACAATTAATGCTTTGGCGAATATTGTTTTCTGCAACCTTTGGGAGTTATTGTGTTTTTATACATGTTTGATGTCTTGAAATGATATTTTAAGTATCGAACTTCTTACAACAGATTATTCATTGAGTAGTTTTTTGTTTCCCTCTATTTTCTATTATTTCACTGGTATATCATTATTGTGTCATCAATTAAGGAGGGCCCTCATCCATAGCATTCTACCAACCCAACCTTTCCTTTGTATTGATAGCATAACCCTCTAACCAACCAACAAAAATTCAAAAGAAGCAATCATTCTAAACTGATAGGAGGCCTAGATTTTCCCTTTAACAATCAGGTGCAGGCCTTAGGACCAACACCTATG
Organism: Picea engelmannii; assembly: GCA_009831015.1. Classification (NCBI taxonomy): domain Eukaryota; kingdom Viridiplantae; phylum Streptophyta; class Pinopsida; order Pinales; family Pinaceae; genus Picea; species Picea engelmannii. Next base: position 241,689 of record ML812280.1, read on the forward strand.
AGGCCTCTTCCTTTCCCTGCAAGTTCCTTTGGGAGTATCTATCCTTTATGATTCCTATACTATTTATTTAATCCACCTGTTTATTAAGGTTGGTTATCATTGATGCCAACCCTTGAAGAAAGTCCGGTAGCACAAAGGTTTGGGTAATCGACCCAAGTTTGTTTGATGTAAATTTGACTCTTTATTGTCTTGTCATGGTTGATAATAAGTAGAAATGGATGAAATCCAAAGTGGTCCCCTTATGGTGAAAACCCTCACGGGAAGATGCTTTGCGGATTGAGTTATCCTAGAAATATGGTTAGAGAACCCATGTTTATTTCTTGACTAATGAGATGAAGGTCAATGAATTTGTCAGTGAAACTATCTTATATGGATAGTTCTTTTCATTCCATTTCTGGTGGTATGTGGAACGTCATATAACGCCTCACGGTTTGAGAGTTATGGCCTTACGAAGTTGGAGGACCCTCATATGTCATCTAGAAGCCCCAAAAGGTCAAAGTAGTCAAAGTGGTTTAAGAGATTGTAGAAGGTAAATAATAAAGTGAAGTGATGAGTGTACTATAATTAAAAGTGAATAAAAAATATTTAAATAATAAATTTAATGGAGAAATTAGAAGTGGGTTAACCCTAAAATAAGGAAAGTGGGCAAAGTGACCTAGAAGATGTTTTTAAGGAAGCTACTTGAAGAGTATAAATAAGAGGCAAGGCTCTCTCATTTTAGATCACACTTGAGAATATCGAATATCTATAGGTTTCTGAGGTAAATAAAGTATATCTAAGACGAATTTCATAAGGAAGGTGAAGAAAAGAAAGCCGGAATTCAAGGGAGGATAAATTCTTTTGATGATACTTTCTAAGGTATGTTATTTACAGGTCATTTCACCATTTTCGCAATAACGTTTTTTTCTAGAATGCTTCAGACTGTGAAATTTATATTCCATTGAGGAACCATATCCAAGTATCCATGGTAAAAAAATCATCTTGTGGGTCGTTTCATTTTTTAAGTTAAACTCCGTGGAAAATAGGGTTTGTGGCTAGTCCTGAAACTAGTCTAAAACAGTTGTTTCGGGTAAAAACGTCATAACTTCTTCATAAAATATCCAACTTCAGTAAGAAAAAATGTTTTGGTTAGATTAAATTATTTAGTATGTTTTGTAACATTTTCATATCGATTAAACAAATATTTCGTGCAGGGCACACTCTGCAAGGTCTCTCTCTAGAATAATCCATAATTCAACAAGGTATGCCATTTTTTCTATAACTCATTTTTTTAGAGGTTCCAAGTAGTGACACCTGGAGTAATTGAATAAAACACACTAAATAACATTGTGTATAATTTTCATATCTTTATTCATTAGAGGTACAAAGTTGTGATTATTTCAAGTTAGGGTTGTTGACTAATCCAAAACTAGTCATGTGAGACTAAAGAAAAGTTTGATGAAAATGATAGTCTCTTGTTGTTAAAGTTCAGAAAGGTTTGCAGGTATGTGATCATATACACTAGGTATATTACATAGTTACAAATCATATTTGGATGATGAAATTAATGAGGGATTTTGGTTAAGGTACATGTTTTGTACATGGTTGAGACAAGTAGTTGATTTGTTAGCACATACATGAGGTGTATAGTTGATGATGTTGGTAGATATTGATGATTCATAGTTGATGAGTAGTTGAAACATGATTGGTACATACTTGGTACATGGTTGGTTGCACTTTTTTATGGTACAAGTTGATTTCCAGTTGTTTGGTACAGGTTGGGGCATGGTCGATGCACTTGTTTATGGTACAGGTCAATTACAGGTTGAGGTACAGATTGATGCATGGTTGATGCATGGTTCAGGTTTATTGGTACAAGTTTACAGTGGTATATCTCTAAGTAATAGTGTGGTAGTGGTTCCATCATTCTACTTCTACTTCAGGGTGGTTGGACGAGGCAAGGACAGGTCATTGTAGCCAGAGAACATAGGGGGTTGTAGCCTCCTTTTGTTTGTTGCCATAGAATTGGGGAGTTGGAGCTTCCCTCAGGTTGTATCCTAAGAATTAGGGGGTTGGAGCCTCCTTCTAGTTGCATATAGAAAACAAATGAAGTTGGTTCTTCCAATGAATGTAATTCTTCAAGACATATAAGAAAAATAATTATGTGGTTTTCTCCCACGTTGGGTTTCTCCGTAAAACACTGGTGTACTATGTATGTGTATGATTGTTCATTTGTTCATTTTTAATTATTGGATGATAATTCTACATTGATATAACACTTGGATTATTTGGTTTAAAAAGGATTATTATTGCTCTATTACAGATTCACCCCCCCTCTTAGTAATTCAACAATTGTTATCAGAGAAGTTTCCTTCAAAAATTAGTTTAACCACTGAAAGGTAGATCATGGAGAACAACAACTTGTATAAAAATGGAATACCACAGTTTGATGGACAAAAGTATTAGAGGGACGCGTGGTGCGCGATCATGGCTATGTCACCACCTCTCCTATCATGAATTCAAAGCACAAGGAGTAGCCTCCTCCCATCCATGAGACGTGAAGTGCTGAAGGAATCTAGGACCCGAGCCCACATTATTGCCGAGATGATCAGGACCATCCATCCAGAAGGACACGTGGTGCATGATTAGGCTATGTCACCACCTCGCCTATCGTGACTTTGAACCATAATGAGCAACCTCCTCCCATCCATGAGATGCGAAGTGTCGAAGGTGGCTTTGAAGATAGGCATAGGGTCACAGCCCGTGGTCACTTGGGGGCGATAGAAATAACTGTGCAAAGGGCCGAAGCACCGATTTTAGCTATAGAAGGGATCACCGTGTTCTCCAGCTACCAGTTCAACTTGATCTCAATCCCAATACCTGCTCGGAGTGAATGAAGAAGAGAGAGGGTGGTTTAAACCTCACCTCATTCATTGATTGCGAGGTATGGAGATCCCGGCAGGAAGTCCACCCGCGGCGGTCCTCTGTATTGGTTTTCCCACAGAAGCCATGCCGATGTCCTCAACTCACCAGGGAAGTCTGCACATGCTAATTCGACATTTAAGGGCTCAGCTACCCCTTAGCATGAGCCATGCAGAGTTAAGGTGGCGTATGACAGAGGAGTGCAGGTTAGATTTGATTGAAGAGACGCACCATCCTGAAATTCTAGGATGCCTCTGTTGGGAAAATGTTTAGGAGTATATATACATAGTTTTGATATTTTCAAAGGATCGATGGTTGAGAAAGGCTCCCATTCTGTAAGTTTTAATGAAGCGTCAGTCGCGCTGGTTAATGTAAAGGCATTTGAGACTTCTTACTTTATGGATGTCAGCCTTTTTTTCCATTTCTTTTTTTATTGTGTTAGAACAGCTCAAAATTGGAGGATCCAGTCGAGTTGTGCTATTATAGGATGATGTAGGTTTGATCGTTGTAGCAGTTGCTTTGTTTCTAATCAGTTCCTAGATTTTCTCATCGCTGGAATGGCTTAGAATTGGAGGATCCATTCGAGTCAAATTTAAGTTCCTTGAACTCTGGACATCTTGGTTTCCGAGTTTTTCCTCCTCAATTTGTGAAAGGCCTGTTTCCTGAGGCAGTCTTGCTCACCCTTCTCAGAAGTCTTCCATCTACCACCCTTTAATCAACTTACTGACGGAAGTTGGATCAAGACCTCCCTTGCTTTCTACATACCAGACACTAGTTCCTAAGTCAAATATGCTTTTCCTAGGCCTCTTTCCATTCGACCACCCCCATTTATTAAATTGTGACATAAAAACTGATGGGTGTCAGGCTCTGCTCCTGCAAGCAATCCAGGGGTGACTTCTGACGCTAACATTTATGGCGCTATTGCTGGGGACAAAGTTGAATATTTTCCCCATGATTGAACGACAACGATCAACTGATTCTGAAGGTGCATCAGATATCATAACTATTGATATTTCTACTCTGCACCTGGCGACTTCACTAATGCAAATCCGCTGGGAAATTCCATTGAGGCAAACCCATAAACAACTCCATTGTTTCAGCCGTGGCTTCTAGAGGCAGACACACAAGGTCTAATCCGCAGCTGCTGTCAGAACCACCTGAAGTTGACCCATAGAAGATTCTTAGAAAGGGAAAGTACTCTGTAGATGGAGCTTCTACTACTAAACCAGGTATTTATGATAGTTTTCATGATTTTATAGAAACTCCAACCCCTTCATTTCGTCCTGTTTTATTACCTTTCGTCGGAGTTTCCCATAGTCTAAATTTTGCGAGTGTTCCTACTGGGTTTTCTCCTCCTGGTCTTGAATTAGTAGGAGAAACTCTTGTCACCCCTTTCTCTCCCAAGGTGGTACCTTGGTTCAGAACCAACACCTCTGAATATTCTCCTACCCCAGGCTTTATCACCCCTCCTCCTGTTATTACTGCTGCTGAGGGAAGGGAGGTTTTTGTGCCTTTGAGCCCACAGGCCTATTCTCCAGATTTGCTGCAGTCCCCCTCCCACTCTGTAAGCTCAGCCCCTATCTCTTCACTTCAAACCTCATCGCCTCCTAGTTCCCCCACACCTGTTGTTCCTATGGTTGGTGCTAATCCCCCTCTAAATAGAATGGACGCCATAGTTGCTGCCAGATATGCTCCCTTAATCCTACCTCAACCTATGCATCCTCTCCCTGCTGGAGATTACCTAAAGTATATGCCCAAGTTCACTGGGGAAGTGGACATAACTGCAGAAGAGCACATTGCTGCCTTCTAGAGTTATGCAAACAACTTGAACATTGAAAATGAATATTTATGGATGAGAGTCTTTGTCCAGAGCTTGGATGGTGAGGTGAGGAAATGGTTTAGAGGATTGGCGCCTGGATCTATTGCTAGAATTGAAGCTCTAGATGGTGCTTTCATGAGGCAGTGGGGAGATAAGAAAGATTTCATGTATTACATGACAGAGTTAGGGTATTTGAAGAAGACGGAAGGAGAGTTTGTTGTTGGTTGTGGAGCTTGATTATCTTCCTAATTCAGAGGTCCTTGCTTTCAGCCATGTTTATACCCCATGAAGTATTTACACCCCAGAAGTATGTACACTCTTCCATGAGGGGGAGTGCAGAGGGGGGGTACCCCCTTGTAAAAGTATATTGTAATTTCATTGTAAATTTGGACCGTTCATTATAAGGTCGCAGATCTAACAGTAGAGATTATGTTAGGGTTTTTTTCCCTAGAAGAAAACCCTCTTTATGAGGGAAATGTATTGCGGCTATGGTTGTTGGTGAATATTGTATTCTAAGAGAGGAGACTGTGAGAGAAAGAAGAGGAAGTTACAGTGGGTTTTGCTGTAGGTTGTATCCCTTCATTTGCTGGATAATAATAAAGGAAGGACCTGGCAATTTCTCTGGTGGACGTAGCCCACACTGGGTGAACCATGTAAATCTGTGTCTCTCTGGTATTGTGTGTCTTATGTGTTTTGTTTTTGCATTTGTTTTATTTTATTGCTCTGCTGTCCTGTTTTTCTAACATCTGTCTTTGACTTCTCCAAAAGATTCAATAAGATGTATAATAAGATTCCTGCTAAGATAAATCCCTCAGAAGCCTCTGCCAAAATTTCTTATGCTAGTGCATTTGACCCTGACTTCTATATTTTATTGAGAGAAAGAAGCGCTACCTCCCTAGCTCAGATGCAGGATGTGGCCATAGAGGTGGAAATGAACATTTTAGCATTTAACGGGCTGAGAAATAAGACTGATGCAGATAGGAGAAAGGGAATATCTGAAGCCTCAACTTCTGGCCCCTTGGTGCCCCACCCTCAAGTGGATGAACTGACCAAGATGGTGAAGTCTCTATCTGCAGATATGGAGAGAATGAAGGTGGAGGGGAGGCAAGCATACAAAAATCCTCAAAGTGCCAAAGGAAAAGGAGGATTCAAGAGGCCAAATAATATTGCTCCCCTGACTATGCAAAGAGACCAGAGGGGAAGAGATAGAGAAGACCAGAAAATTCAAGCCCCTTTTCAAAATAATTTTGTGGTCGAGGAGGAAGAAAGGGAAATGGATGGGCTTGATCCTAAAATCCACTGCTTCAGGGACACTCCTCCTTTTCCTCATCTCACTCAATCAACATACAAGGAATCTCTCATGGACAGTCAGCTAAATGAACTTAGTAAGGGAGACAAGGCTAGTAGAAGCCAAAGTCGATTTAACCTGAGGTCCAAGAAAAAGATAGGAGCACCTGATGTTCCTGAATAGCTCCCTAGATTGGAGAAACCTACTAGTGAAGTAGCAGACAACAACAAAGGTAAGAAATCCCAACCTCTCTCTCCAATGGTCCAGAGTCATGTTCCTGAAGTGAGGGAAACCCCAAAGCTTACATCTTCTTTCAACTTTGAGAATGAAATTCAAAAAATTAGAATCCATGTGCCCCTCACCGAATTGATTAAACATGAAGAGTTCAAAACCTGCTTCTCTGAGCTATTACAGTCTGAAGCTTCATGCCTTCCCACAGACTCCATAAATTTGCAAGATGAAAAGCCTATAGTTATTCTAGGTCCTATGGTAGAAGATAGGAATGATTCATCCCCTCCCTTCTACACATCCTTGAACATACATGACAAGGTACTACACAACTGTTTGATGGATTCAAGGGCTTCCCATAACCTCATGCCCAAAATTTTCATGGAAGAATTAGGACTAGAAGTCACCAGAGCCTATCATGATCTCTATTCTTTTGACTCCAAGAAATTTCAATGTCTAGGAGTCATCAAAGACCTAGTCATGACCTTGTTTCAATTGCCCATGAAAAGTGTGGTCATGGATATTATAGTGGCTGATGTCCCCCCCAAGTTTGGTATGTTGTTATCAAGATATTGGATAAAAAGACTGGGGGGAACTTTGCAGATGGACCTAACCTATGCTACTATTCCAGTATTTGGAGGGGAACATAGGAGACTATACAGAGAAGCCCAGCTGGCCTATATAATCAGTGACGAAGCCAATCCTACCAACCATCCTATTTTTTCCATGGAAACTGATTTAGGTTCCAGTTTACTACAACTTACTAATGCTCCCGAGCCTCCTCTAAAACTCAGAAAGCAGCCCACCACTCCTCATGAATTTTCTTCCCCCATCACCCCTATCTGGAACATGTTTTTTGATGGAGCCTCTTCCAGGAAAGGCGTCGGTTCTGGAGTATTTTTTGTGTCACCTTCTCAGGAAACAATATCTATGTCATACAAGATAGAATTTGAAACAACAAAAAATGTGGCAGAATATGAAGCTCTGAGTCTAGGATTAAGAGCTACAAAGGAAATGGGAATTCAGGAGGTAACAGTGTTCGGAGATGCAGAATTGGTAGTCCAGCAGATCAGAAATGCTTATCAGGCCAAGTATCCTTGACTCAGGAGTTATAGAAATGAGTTATGGGACCTAATTGATATTTTCTTCCTAGAATTTAACATTTCTTTCATCCCAAGAGAGAAGAACACAGTGGCATATTCCTTAGCTACATCAGCAAGAAATTTCAAAGTGCCCTTGCCACCCAAATTCAGATACGATGTAGAAGTAAAATACAAGCCCTCCATACCTAATAATGTCAAACATTGGAAGGTGTTCGAGGATGATCTTGAGATCAAAAGATTCTTGGAGACTGTTGAAGAATTTTCGGAGATGCATATTGACCAAGACTCTGTCTCTGAAGAAAAGCTTGATGGTGGTAATTTTCTGAGCGGGATTGTTGAGCGTAACATTGTGCAGCTGCCCAACAATCATATTCCAAGGGGACTGGTTCCTTTGGAAAGGATTTTTGATAGAAATGATTTGGCACTAAAAGGCGAAATCTCAGACGATGATGCTGATACAACTCAGTGCAACATTGGCACTGAGAATGAACCCAAGTTTGTCAGATTGTCCCAAAGTCTAACAAGGGAGTAGAGGGCTGAATATGCTCAACTATTGAGGGAGTTTGCTGATGTTTTTTCCTGGACCTATGAAGATCTCAAAACATATGACACCTTTGTCATTGAGCATAAAATCCAGTTGAAAAAGGAGGCAAAGCCATTTAGGTAGAAGCTAAGACAGATCAATCCTATGCTATTGCCTATCATGGAGAGGGAAGTGAAGAAGCTGCTACAGGCCCATATCATTGTACCACTGAGATATTTAGAGTGGGTGGCCAACTTGGTCCCAGTAAGGAAGAAGAGTGGAGAAATCAGACTCTGTGTATATATTAGAAACTTGAACAGGAGCTCACGGAAGGAAAATTACCCCTTACCAAAGATGGAACACATATTGCAGAGGGTAACAGGAGCATCCAATATTTTCATGATCGATGGCTTCTCTGGCTACAATCAAATCTCTGTTTTTCCTAAGTACAGAGAAAAGACGACATTTACCACTCCATGGGGCACATTCATGTATGCTAAAATGCCTTTTGGATTGATGAACGCAAGGGAAACATTTCAACATGCCATGGACATGGCCTTTATTGGAGAAAAGGATAATTTTGTGGTCATCTATCTAGATGACATAACAGTCTTTTCCAAATCTGACAAAGAACATTGTTTTCATCTCAGGAAGGTTTTTCTGAAATGTAGGAGTTTCGACATTTCACTAAATCCCAAGAAGTCTCTGTTCTCCATGAAGGAGGGAAAGTTACTGGGCCACATAGTGTCAGCAGAAGGAGTCAAGATTGATCCTAGAAGAGTCGAAGAAATACAAGCCTTATCCATCCCAAGATCTAGGAAGGAGGTCCAATCTTTCCTTGGTAAGATTAATTTTCTAAGGAGGTTTGTCTCTAACTTTGCTGAGGAAGTGAAACTTATAACAGCCATGTTGAGAAAGGGAAATGAAGTGAGATGGACTTCTGAATCTCAAAATTCCTTTGAACAGATAAAGAAGGCCTTGACTAAAGATATTGTGCTTATCAGTCCCGATTACTCAAAGGATTTCATTATTTTCTCTTTTGCCTCACCTGACACAGTGGCTATTGTTTTATTACAGAAAAACGAGGCTGGGCTAGAGTAGCCTATTGCTTATTTTAGAAAATCTTTGAGGGATGTCGAAGTCATGTACGAGATTATGGGGAAGCAGGCCTATACCCTAGTAAAATCTCTCAAAGCCTTTAGAACCTATGTCCTGCAATCAAAAATCATTGCCTATGTCCCCTTGGCCACTGTTAAAGACATTCTTATTCAACCTGATATAGATGGGAGGAGGAGTAAGTGGATAGCTAATATCCTAGAGTTTGACTTAGAAATAAGGCCTACCAAATTAATCAAAGTTCAAGGCTTAACTAAGTTGTTGGCTGAAACAAATTGCAAAGCTTTGGGGGTAGGTTTCATCAATGAATGCTCAAAAAATCAACAGGATCAGCTGTCTGATATAGACCCTCGAGAAAAACCCTTGTTGGCTCGATGTCCCTGGTATAAGGATATCATATATTTTCTACAGGAGTTGTGGCCTCCAGATGGCCTGCAAAGAAACAAGGCAAGAGCTCTGAAGCTCAAACCAGTCAGATATTGCCTTGTCAACCAAGTTTTATATTGGAAAGACCCCCTGGGGGTGATTTTAAAATGTGTAGATCCATAAGAGGCTGACAGGATCATGGTTCAATTTCACAGCAGCCTATGTGGAGGGCACCATTCTTGGAATACCACAGCCTACAAAATCCTCGGGGCTGGATACTACTGGCCCACCGTATTCACTGACGTCTACAAGAAGGTCAGAGCCTGCATCCAATGCCAAAGAATTTTAGGAAAGCAACATCTCAAGTATTTGCCTTTAAAGCCTGTGGTTGTTTCAGGACCTTTCCAGCAATGGGGTCTAGAATTTATTGGAGAAATACACCCCGATTCTCGTGGGAAGCATAGATGGATCTTGACTGCTATAGATTTCTTTACTAAGTGGATTGAAGCTATCCCCACCAGGAGTGCTTCCCACAAGGTAATCATTGGATTCCTGGAGGACCTCATCACAAGATTTGGCTACCCAAGAAAGGTTGTTACTAATAACGCAGCCTCTTTCAAGGTTGAGTTGTTAGCCCAGTTCTATGAGTAATTCAGGATCAGATTGATTCACTCCACCCCATACTATCCCCAAAGAAATGGTTTAGCAGAATCCTCCAACAAGAGTCTGATAAGGATCATCAAAAGACTATTGGAGGACAATAAAAAGGCCTGGCATTCAAGTTTGAAGTTTTCTCTATGGGTTGATCGAGTGACCACAAAGAGATCTATAGGCATCTTCCCTTTCCAATTAGTCTACAAATCAGAGGTTGTTTTTCCTTCCCAATTAGCCATTCTTGTAGCAAAGTTCCTCCAGGCGCATCAAGAAGAGCCTGATGACATGATCAAGAGAATTCATCAACTGGTGGAGGTCCAGCAGGCCAGAGATCAGGTAATGGATAGAATTCAGGACCATCAGCAAAAGATCAAGCAGGTTTTTGATAGGAAGGCTCAGAAGGAGGATTTATAGATAGGGGACCTGGTACTGAAATGGGATGATCCTAAGCAAGATAAGGGAAAGCACGGCAAATTTGAGGCCCTGTGGATTGGGCCCTTCAAAATATTTAAAGTATTTTCTAAAAATACCTATAGGTTGTGAGATTTGAAGGATCAAGAAGTTTTCAATGGCCCTGTGAATGGGCATTTCCTAAAGAGATTTTTTCTCTTGAGCCGCACATGGCTCTCCTGCAGTTGTAAATATTGTTTTTCTTTGTCTTTAAGTTTTAAATAAATGACTCCATAGCCGAACAACAAGGCACTAGAACTGCAAAATGAGTCCTTAAAGAATCACAGGGATGACTCTATCCCCCATGGAGCCTAATGTTAGCAATAATTTTTTTCTTGTGCACCAAAGTACCCAGGTCTGCAGGTTGCACGAGAAGTGCCCAAGCGCAGCGCGAAAGAATCTCATTTCAGGCTACAAGTAAAGTGAGCAGGCGAAGTTTTTTTGTCGGCGGTTGAGATCTATCTATAGAGCAGATCAACGATCATTGGGATTTCAGGGCTACCAAGTTACCCGAGATTTAACATAAAGGATAGCATCCATGTTCAAGACGCGAAGTGTCGAAGGCATCCAGGACCCGGGCCCACATTATTGTCGAGATGAGAAGGACCATCCATCTAGAGGGATGCATGGTGCGTGATCATGGCTATGTCGCCACCTCACCTATCATGACTTAGAAGCATAAGGAGCAGCCTCTTCCCATCCACGAGACACGAAGTGCCGAAGGCGTCCAGGACCTGGGCCCACATTATTACCGAGATGAGCAGGACCGTCCATCTAGAGGGATGCATGGTGTGTGATCATGGCTATGTCACCACCATGCCTATCGTGACTTCGAAGCACAAGGAGCATCCTCCTCCCATCCACGAGACGTGAAGTGCCAAAGGCGTCCAGAACCCGGGCCCACATTATTGCTGAGATGATCAGGACCGTCCATCCAGAAGGATGCGTGGTGTGCAATTAGGCTATGTCACCACCTCGTCTATCATGACTTTGAATCACAAGGAGAAGCCTCCTCCCATCCACGAGATGCGAAGTGCCGAAGGTGGCTTTGAAGATAGGCATAGGGTCACAGCCCGTGGTCACTTGGGGGCAATAGAAAGAACTGTGAAAAGGGCCGAAGCACCGGGTTTAGCTGCAGAAGGGATCACCATGTTCTCTAGGTGCCAGTTTAACTTGATGTCAATCTCGATACCTTCTCGGAGTGAATGAATAAGAGAGAGGGTGGTTGAAACCTCACCTCACTCATTGATTGCGAGGTATGGAGGTCCCAGCAAGAAGTCCGCCTGCGGTGGTCCTCTGTACTGGTTTTCCCACAGAAACCATGTCGATGTCCTCGACTCACCAGGGAAGTATGCACACTCTAATTTTCCATTTAAGGGCTCAGCTACCCCTTAGCATGAGCCATGCAGAGTTAAGGTGGCGTATGACAGAGGAGTGCAGGTTAGATTTGATTAAAGAGATGCCCCATCCTAAAAGTCTAGGATGCCTCTATTGGGAAAATGTTTAGGAGTATATATGCTTAGTTTTGATATTTTTCAAAGGATCGATGGTTGAGCAAGGCTCCCATTCTGTAAGTTTTAATGAAGCATCGATCGCTCTAGTTAATGTAAAGGCATTTGAGACTTCTTACTTTATGGATGTCAGCCTCTTTTTCCATTTCTTTGTTTATTGTGTTAGTATATCTCGGAATTGGAGGATCCAGTCGAGTTGCGTTTTTATAGGATGATGTAGGTTTGATCGTTGTAGCAGTTGCTTTGTTTCTAATCAGTTTCTATGTTTTCTCATCGCTGGAATGGCTTGGAATTGGAGGATCCAGTCGAGTCAACTTTCAGTTCCTTGAACTCTAGACATCTTGGTTTCTGAGTTTTTCCTCCTCAAGTTGTCAAAGGCTTGCTGCCTGAGGCAGTCTTTCTCACCCTTCTCACAAGTCTTCCATCTACCACCCTTTAATCAACTTACTAACGGAAGTTGGATCAAGACCTCCCTTGCTTTCTACATACCAGACACTGGTTCCTGAGTCAAAGATGCTTTTCATGGGCCTCTTTCCATTTGACCACCCCCATTTATTAAATCATGACATAAAAACTGATGGGCGCCGGGCTCTGCTCCTGCAAGCAATCCAAGGGTGACTTCTAACGCTAACACAATCATAGGATTGGGAGAACAAATTGAAGAATCTGCAATTGTTCAAAATGTACTAGGATCTCTTTCTATGAGATTTGACCCTAAGATATCAGCACTAGAAGAAATATCAGATCTAAACTCAATAAGCATAGACGAACTACATGGAATCTTCACAACATATGAAATGAGAACTCAACAAGAAAATCCATATGTAAAAGAATCAACTTTCAAAGAATCCAAAAGATCAAAGCAAAAGGAAAAGAAACAAGAAGAACATAGCAACAACAGTGACATCTTGGAAGATGATGAAGAAGTGGCCAACTTCGTCAAAAGACTAAACAAGGGAACCGACAATAGGTATAGAGGTAAGATTCCTTTAATTTTTTTTAATTGTGATGGTATTGGTCATTTTTCTAACAAATGTCCTCATAAGAAAAAGAGAAATGATGAAGGTTACTCAAAAGGAAAACAAACATATAAATGAAAAAGAACTACAAAGAAAGTTTCCAATAAAATATTATGCACCAAAGAAGACATCTCATCATCAGATGAAGATGAAGTCAGTAACAGTGAGACAGGAAAAGTTCTATTCATGGCAGTAGAAGGTTTTGATAAAGAAGACTCTAAAGAATAATATGAAAAAGTCGAAGAAGAATATGAATAATTCAAAGAAGAAATTGAAGAGGCATAAGTTGACTACTGAGAAGAATTGATGTGTTCCATAGAAGTTATCAGAAGAGAAAAGAAGAAAAACAAGAAACTACAAGCGAAACTAGACAAGAAAGAATGCACTCAAGAACTAGAGGAAATGATCACAAATTTGAAGGTTCAAATAGAAGAAGATAAAAGAATTGAAGAAGAACTCAAAGAATAGCTAGAAGAAAAGGATAAGATCATTGGAAATTTGGAAGAAGAGATTGTCACATTAAGAAAGAATATTCAAAGCAAAAATATGCAGAATAGCTCAAAAGATTTGGATGAAATTATCAACAGTCAAAAATCTCATCTTGACAAGTCTGGACTTGGATACAATCAGACAAAAAATGGATCAAGCTCCAAAAAAACAGAGAAAGAAACATATCCAAAAATATATGCATAAACAATCAAAGGGGATAGGAATATATACAAGGAAGATTACAAGGACACTCCTCCACCGAGAAGATTCATATTTCAGAATCAACAATAAATAGATAGGCCTCAAGAAGAAGAAGGATTCATAAGAGCACCTCCTTTAAGAAGATCTTCAACTCCCAGGTATCAAACTATATTTTTTGTTTTATGTTATGCGTGTAATAATTTTGGACATAAATCTATGAATTGCAGAGCTAACAACAGGAACATAAACAACTTTAAAAGTCATACACAAAAGGGTTATCCAAGAAGGCCTATTGAAACACGGAGAAGAAGTTACAACAGGTTTGAATCTTTGAGCACTAAAGTGGAATGTTACAAATGTAACAACTTTGGACACATGGCCAAAGATTGCAGAATATGAGTCCCTCTAGAGAACCACAACATAATAAAAACAGTCACAGACATGAACCTCAGAAAAGGACATGGATAAGAAAGAAGAATCAGTATAGAAATGAAGAATGCACACTCACTCTACAAGATGAGAAGAAGAAACGTGGTTGGTATGTTGACAGTGGTTGTTCAAAACACATGATAGATGATAGAGACATGTTTCTTACATTAATAAAGGAAATAAATGGATCAGTCTCCAGCAAATGTGAAGCACTTCAGAGTTTTTGGAAGCAAATGCTACATCAAAAGAGAAGATGGAAAAACAGGAAAGTTTGACTCTAGTGTGGACAAAGGAGTACTTGTTGGTTACTCAAGTACAAGGAAATCATACAAGTGTTACAATATGATATTGAACAAATTTGTGGAAAGCATCAACGTAACAATTAATGAAACAGGAAGACCAGAATCAAAGGAAGAAGAAAATGAATCAATGAAACAACCTTTTGAAAAGGAAGCAGAAGATGAAAAAGAGGTAGAAGAGGAAGATGAAGAGAATCCAATAGAAGCAAAAGAGAAATTTAAACAAGTGTCTCCAAAGACACCTAGAATATGAGTACAGAAGAATCATCCTTCAAATAAGATTATCGAAAACAAAGATGCAGGAGTTGAGACTAGAAGAAAAATTCGTTCACCAGAACAACCACACCTAGCACTCTTATCTACAATTGAACCAAACTGTTTTGAAGAAGCCAGCAAGGATGAATTTTGGAATAAGGCCATGGATGACAAATTGGGTCAAATAGAGAAAAGTGATACTTGGGAATTGGTTCCAAGAACAAAGAATAAGAATGTGATTGACACAAAATGGGTTTTGAGGAATAAATTGAATGAATATGGATAGGTTATAAGGAACAAAGCTAGATTGGTATGTAAAGGATATGCAAAGATTGAAGGAATTGAATTTGAAGAGACATTTGCCCCAGTTTCCAAAATGGAAGCAATCCATTTTCTTTTAGCTTATGCATGCTCCAAAAATATTAAACTATATCAGATGGACGTAACATCATCTTTTCTGAATGGGGAACTTGAAGAAGAAGTCTACATTGAACAACCAGAAGGATTTCAGTTGTCAGAGAATGCAGACTATATGTGAAAATTAAATAAGTCTTTGTATGGTCTAAAACAGGCTCCTAGAGCATGGTACCCTAGACTAGATAAATATCTACAGTAGGAAGGGTTCAGAAAATGAATTGTAGACAACAACCTCTACATCAAGGTAAGTCAAGGTAATATTTTATTAATTGAAGTTTATGTTGATGATATTATTTTTGGTAGTGATGATGACGGGTTAAGCCAGAAATTTGCAAAGGATATGCAGAATGAATTTGAAATGTCATTACTTGGAGAATTATCCTTCTTTCTGGGTCTTCAAATACGTCAAAGCAACCAAGGAATTTTTATTTCTCAAACCAAGTATATCAGAGAAATGTTAAAGAGGTTCAGAATGGAAGATTGCAAACCAGTTATCACTCCCATGCAAACCAGTTGTAAGTTAAGCAAATATGATGATTCAAAGTCTACAGATCAGAGGCAATACAATTCAATGATTGGTATTCTATTATATGTGACAACATCCAAACTAGATGTAATGCAAGTAGCTGGACATGTGTTTCAGGATTAATCCGTAAGTGCGGACACAAACCGATCTCCCTAGATCCACCTGGATCTAGAACAAAACAGGACAGAATGATACTCTTTCCCTAGATTTTAACTATTGAATGGACTAGAAGGCGAGAATCATGAACATACCATATGCTCGCTTCCTTGGGTCTTTGTTGTACCAATTTCACTCCAATGCTCTTGCGTAGTCCAGAACAAGACAGCTCAAACCAATCAAAGTGAAAACAACTCAATACATTCAACAGTTAATCTATACATATGATCAAGGAGTTATGTAATAAAGTGCAATCAACTTTATGGGAAAGGGACACATTACTGTATTATATTGATAGAAAGCAAAACTTACATCCTGAGCCTTGATGTTGCAAGCCTCCTTTCAATGGTTCCTAGCTTTGACACACACATTTGCTCATGCATGAAGAAAATCAACCACTTTTGATAACCTTGTTGGTGTCTCTAGATGTTGTAGCATCAATCCTTCATACAATCTTCCACTAATTCTCCAATAAATCTCTTGCTAATTTGTTTCTTAACCTTTTCCATGAGAATTCCCCTCAATTTATAAGAGAGAATGGATTAGTTACTAGGATAGGAATGATCCCAAGATATCAGGAAAACCAGTACTTAGATAACCATTCGAATGCCAACTCATCATTGTTGTGGGGTATTCTACCCTACGGACTAATAAGCTAGGGCTCTAAAATTATACGCAGAAAATGACCCTTAAGACTTAACTTTTGACCTTCTACCTGAATCTGAAACCTCTTTCTTCACATGCATACAAGAGAAGAATAAACCAACCTTTTTCGGGACGGCTGAAGTAGATCCTCCGTTGAGTTTCTTGTCCTTTTGCTGCTGCTGCTCCTTCCATAAAGCTTCCTGCAATCAAACAATACTATGCATGCATGCTACTGATCTATTATAGGGTTAGAGATAAAAACATAAATCAAATATCACAAATGAGACTTATGTATGCGGGACGGGAAAAGTATCTTTTTTTCATTAACTTCAATA
>ML812280.1:258518-277620 GCA_009831015.1 Picea engelmannii
AAAGCTTCCTGCAATCAAACAATACTATGCATGCATGCTACTGATCTATTATAGGGTTAGAGATAAAAACATAAATCAAATATCACAAATGAGACTTATGTATGCGGGACGGGAAAAGTATCTTTTTTTCATTAACTTCAATACAAATCAACTTACAATGATTTCTGAGGCCGGTCACCGTTCCACGATTCTGATCCTGGGTTCTTCCTCTTCTTTTTTGTCCTCCAATTGCTGCTTCTTGAGTTTCTCCTAAAGCTTGAGGCAAAGCTAAAGGGTTGGGACAAAACTGGCTTGGCAATTTGGCAGAGTTCCTTTACTATCTTTTTTCCTCCTTTGATTAGTACCCCTACCCCTCCTTTTATAGGCTAGAAGGAGCTAGGGTTTTGGATGAACTCTCGGCCATGCATGGCGGGGAGTTCTAGTTAACTCACCAAAAGCTTCTCGTTCTGTCGGCAACTTTCCGTTTTTTGTGTTTTTTTAGGTATCCGCGGGCTGTAGTGGGCCTGCTAGCGGGTACCCGCGGGCTGTAGTGGGCCTGCCAGCGGATGCTTTTTAAAAATGGATTTTTTAGAAGAGTTGTTCAGCATGGCTTTGGCAATGAAGGGCAATGAGTTGGCCTGATGCCAGGTAAGCATATGTGGTGCAATCTAGGGTTATAACAATCATTCTAGAAGATTCCCTTCTAGAAGGTTCGAGATTTTATATTTTTCCTTTCTTTAGAAGATGTTCGCACCCTGATAGTTAGGTACAGTGCAAACTTCTCACACCCCATATTAATGCAGCCTGCGAGAATCATGCATTCTCGCAGGCAAATATATAGGTAGCCTGCGAACCTCCCTTAAAAATATGTTTTCTGGAAAGAGACAAAGGTAACTTTTCTCAGGAAAATGTTCTAGTGAAGAGCTTGATGTCTCCATCATTATTACATCATCATGACAACCAATTTTATGGATAACAAAATTCCCCCCAAAGTATGAGATTGGAGCCAGTGACAGTCGATAGACTTTGTAAGTTGCATGTGTGTGTCAAGAACCAAGAGCACATCTAATCGAAAACCTGCAAACATCCAAGCATCTGTAGAATATCATATATATCAATTCTGAGGTAGGCATTCCCATACTCAGATCACAGACTGATGACATCATAAACAAAGGTCATGGCCACCAATCATACACTGTGGATCCATGCCGTCATAGTATAGCATAGCCACCGGAATACACTGTGGATTTATACGACAAAGTTTAAATCAAGACAACATAGCCACGAAACATACACAGTGGATCTATGTGTCGCAAATTATACATACTCCATCGCAACCTAGATTACAAAGATAACATTCAGGGTCTTCAATATCATCACCCAAAGTACAAATCTAACCATGTGATTACATGTGTCGAAGTCGAACATGGTAGAAACCACTTGATTACCGGCCATTGATGCAACCGTTAACAAGTGCGAGGGAAATCACCATTGATGTCAATGACTCCCAATGTACTAAAGTATAATCCATCAAGTGTGAATAAATGAGTTGATGTCGAACATCCGACGGAATCTTTTGATCAGGGGTCAATGATGTAAACCCACTGTCGAAAGCGAGGAAACTTGCCATTGAGGCATGCAAGCTCCAAGGTACTGAATAATTTCTAAGTCTTGATTCCGGATAATGTGTTAAAGTCGACGGAACAAAACTCGTCACAGGAGGGCCTTGATGTATCCCCCATCAATGACACAAAATGAATTACAGATTTTGAAGGTGAAACATAGCATGTAGCAATTGGACTTTGGACACAGGGAAGGCCGACACGGAAACAATGGATAACTACAGATGGACAGCTCAATATAGGTTTCAGATAGACTTCTCTTGAACATATGAATGACATGACCAATTATTTGGCAGCATTGACTCAAAGACGACACATGAAATGACCTTGTAGTAAATCGAATGAGAGACAAATGGATTTCCCAAACCGGCTTCAAATGATGAATACGGGTTGTCATGTTCAAGAGCGACACTTACTACCAATCAATACAAAGATGAAACATATCCCTTTCCCAAATTTTCCCCCACCATTTCTGGCAAGTACCTCTTTATTTTTACGCAAGCTTGAAGAGGATCATATATGCTTGTTGATATAAGCTCATCCTTCGTACGAGTCCCTCGGAGTATTTTTACGAACCCTAGGAAGGAGTGGTTCGGTCCCATAACGTGTCTGTCAATGTTTGTTTAACGAGTCCAGAGATAGTAAACTCGAAGGTTTTTCAAGATTATAGAGTTTGGAAAAACACTTAAAAGAGAACTCTCTCAGTTCCTTTTTCGTAGAGTAGTCCAACGAGACCGAAAAAGGGTTAAACTATCGCTCGAAGGATGCGTACTTCAAATACTTTAGCGAGTGTGAACATAGCAAGATCTCTCGGCAATCTTTTCATGTTTAGAGAGTCTGAAAAGAGATTAAAGGAAACTCCAAGGGGGTTACTTTTTCGTATAACCACAGCGAGCCCGAAAAAGTGATAAAACGACGCTCGATCACGTTCTTATGTTTTTCACAAGTGCAAGAACGGACAAAAAACGCTCGAGGTTTTATGAAAAAACCATAAAAACAATCAAAATCACACCACACCAGAGAAGAAATTGTCCATAATCCTCTATGTTTCATACCTGCAAGTCATTTTCACTCATTTTCACATTAGTGGTTAGGTTTAAATAATAAATAAAAATAAAAAAACCCACATTTGATATAGTAAAAAGTAATTAAAATGAGTAAATAACTAAATTTACCATATCATTTCACATATTTACCATTGAGTTCCAAAAAGCCCTCATTTTACCCTCTACGTTTGGTGTCGATTTTCGGGAGCTACGAGTGATCATTTGACGAGCCGTCAGCAGCATCTTGGTAAGTTCTGCATTCCTGATCTTTTCATGGTTTAAAATCTTGATTTCATTGGTTAAAAGTTCTTTTTTAAATTATTTTTTGAACTATATGTGCGTGGAGACATTCTCGCAGGTGGCCCATACGGGACCTGCGAGAATGACTCGTTCTCACAGGTGGGACTTAAGCCGCCTGCGAGAATTTTGTACTGTGCATCATATGGCACCTGCGAGCAGCACAGAACTCAAATTTTTTTGAAACGTTTAGCCAATAGAAAAAATTTATTTCATGAATAAGATCATTAATCATGTTTGTATGTTTCTTATGCAGGTAAACAACCACAAACATGGTGCTCGAGTGGCGAGAACGAGAACACGAGGACGATAACACAAATGCTGAAAATCACCCTCCCACCATAGCTGCATTAAGAGATTGTGGTCTCTTAAAATACTTCTGTATCCCGGGCATGAGAGCCCAAGTCCGATTATTGGAGTATCTAGTCCGAATGTGGGATCCGGACCAACAACTTTTTATTGTAGGATCTCACACATTAGCTATTGACAATGAGGACATATATTCTTGACCGGGTTATCCAAGCGTGGGTCCTATGTCAGTCTGACCGGCAGTAGAGCAGGCGGGTTAAAAATGAGTGAGTATTGTAACGAATACTGCGTACCTAAGGCCGAAAGAAAGAAAGGGAAAGTGGCAATCTGGGGAGTAACTGGCTTGAATCTCTGCACTATTCTCTTCACGATTTCTCAGATGGCTGGAAGCGCCGCTCCCCATATGGCATTGCAGAGATATTTCCAGTACGCCATCGAGTGTACTGAGCCCCAAGTATTTAACTAGGCTGATGCAATATTGCGCAGTATCAAAAGACAACTGACCAAGTGCAGGTGAGGAGAACTGAAACAATTTGGATATGGATCTTTGTTAGTGTCTTTCTTCTTAGAGAGGGTCCCTGTATTTCGTCTACAAGCTGAGTGGAGGTTTCTGGGTCCTAGGGATCCGAGGATGTTGCGGTGGTGTCAGCTCATGGCCCGACATGTGGCAGGACCAATCGTCAAATATGATGATATTTTCTTTGATTGGTTGCAGAACCAGATGTTGATGATCGATGATTATGCATACACCGAGTTGGATTTTCGAGGATATCCATATCTATCCCTACCTGAGGACACACAGTGGGGAGACCTCGGTAAGAAGTACACAAATTTTCTCTTTTTAAACGTTTTTGTATTTTTAACATATTTAAATGTTTTTGTTTTATAGGTTTATCTGAATACTAACACCAAATGTTTGTCGATAACACAGATGTTGGAGCATATAGACCTGCTGGCAGTTCTCCTATTCAGCGACGAGGAGAAGCTGTAGCAGTATTACCGCAGTATGTCGAAGATTACCAGGTCGTGGAGCAGAATTTAGAGGGCCTAACAATAGACATTCCAGATATGACTCTGGAAGAGATTCCACGACGCGATCAACGTCACACTATAGGGGTTTCCGCAGCTATGGGTCGACTGCTCCGCAGAGTTTCTAGGGAAGTAGAGTGTTACCGTGAACGTCATCCGTGACGTCACTATGTAGAAGCTATAAGCTTCAATTTTTGATATTTTGGTCTTCGGACAAACATTTTGTAAAAACTCTTTTGATCGTTATATATATACAAATGGCTTCTACCGGTTTACTTTACATTGTGTGAATTTACATGCGTTTGATTTATAAATTGTTCAAATGTCTGTCTAGTACATAATTTGCCAATGCATCTGTTAATGAATTAAAACATCTAGGAATATGTTGATATTCAATGTGATCGAAATATCGTTCCAAGAGGTGAATTCGAAAATACACCCTTAATAAAGTAGGACTTCGAATAGAATAGATATTACTTAGCTGTAGCACTACCAGCTGTGAGTCGAGTCGCACAACCAAGTGACGAATTCTGAGTGAGATAACATCAACCAATAACTCAATTACGATGCTATACTCCGCAATGTTGTTGGTTGCATGGCCAAGACATACACCTTGTAAAGATACAAGTTCGTTCGTTGGGGCATAGATTACCCATGCAGCAGAAGCTAGGTTCCGAGTACTACGACTAGCACCATCGGTGAAGCCAATATAGGGTAGCGAAGACTCCGACATCTGGCAATCAAACATGACGTCATGTAAGGGCAGAGACCAGATAACGTCAAAAGAAAACTAAAGTAACACACACATAGTATGATACATAAAATACAAGTACTTTCACAAATGACTTATGCATAGTACTTCTTCAAGTATAACCCATTCCTGGGTTCACTCAAAGATATACCATCATAATCAACCAGCTCATACGCTCCTTTTTCCAACACTCTGTGAACAATATAAGGACTACGCCACATTGGTTCGAATTTCCCAGCTCCTAAGACATCTTTATCTTGTTCATACAGAAGAACAAGATCACCTTCAGAGAAAACGCGAGGCTTGACATGCTTGTCATAATGTGCCTTGACGTGTTTCTTTTAGGCTTCTATTACTAGAGTAGCGTTACGTCGAGTCTCGTCTAATTGCATCAGATACAACAGACGTTCCTCTTTAGCAAAAGTATTGGGTAAGAGTTCGACAGCTAGCTTCAGAGAAGGTATCTCACATTCTATTGGCAGAATGGCTTCGATGCCATAAACTAATCGAAAGGGCGTAAATCCTGTAGCGGATTTAACAGATGTCTGATATGCCCACAATGCCGAAAATAACATCGTGTGCCAGCTGGTTTTATGTATTCCTGTCATCTGTCGAATCATAGTTATAATAACCTTATTGATTGCTTTGAACTGGCCATTAGCTTGCGGATAATAGGGTGTTGAGCTATCATGACGAAGACCCAACTTCTCCATAATTTCATACATCATATAATTCCTAAAATGACTACCGTGATCGGTAACGATAGCCTGAGGAACACCAAAATGAGATATGACATGGTTGAAAAGAAATAACACTACAGTCTTCCCAGTATTATCGAATGTTGGCATCGCCTCGGCCCACTTTGTAAAGTAATCAACAGCTACAATAATGTAACCATGCCCCCCGGCCGAGTGAGGGTGACATGTCATGAAATCAATGCCCCATTTTGCAAAAGGACCAACTGAGACCATAGGATGAAGCGGAGCAGGATGCGACCAAATTTTTTGATTGTAGGTCTGGCAGGCATGGCACTTCTGAACAGTCGTAATGTAGTCATTGAACAAGGAAGGCCAAAAATATCCTGCACGTAAGATTTTCTGGGTAGTAGCATACCCAGACATATGACCACCACATGCTCCAGAATGGCAGTCATTCAAAGATTTCTCGGCTTCGTCAAAAGTCAGGCAACGTCGAAAAATCGAGTCAATGCCTCGACGGTAAAGAGTATCTCCAAGGATAATGTACTGGCGAGCTTGATAACGGACGTGATGTCGTTCAACACTAGACAAAGTAGGATGAAAAGTCTGGGTTTGGAGATATATAATGATATCTCCATACCAAATGTCATCAGTGTTGATAAGGAAAAGCGATTCATCAGGTAATGAATCGACTGCTACATTTTTCGTGGAAGAGTGGGGAAAATCACAAATTAACTCAGCAAAAACTTAGGATTTCTTCGACGTGGCATGATCGAGTTCCAAGTCGAACTTCTGGAGAATGAAAATCCACTTGGAGTACTTGCCCCCCAGCAATTGACGTGTCAAAATATGTTGCATGGGGTTACAATGTGAAATCACTGTAGTTTTCTTGGAGAGAATATAATGGCGAAAACGTTGAACTGCTTGAACAGCAGCCAAAGCCAATTTTTCAACATGTTGGTACTTGATTTCAGTGGAAGTAAGACTCCGAATCAAGTAATATATAACATGTTCATCGTGTGCATCATCCTCTTGAACGAGAACCATGCCGATAGTATACTCGGAAGCTGCAAGATAAAGAAAGTAATCCCGACTATAATCAGGAGGGAAAATAAGTGGAGCTTTCGTGAGGGACAACTTCAAAGCTTCAAAAGCGTTGTTGGCAACTTTATCCCAAATAAACCTTGAACCTTTCTTTAGAAGACGTGTAAAACCACGAGTAATCTCGGCGTAATTAGGGATGAAATGACGAAGAAAGTTTGCTTTCCCCTGCAAACTTTGTAACTGGCGCATTGAAGAAGGAGGAGGAAGATTAAGAATCGCCTCAACCTTAATAGGATCTACCCGGATCCCTTGACGTGAAACAATGAAATCAAGAAGGCGGACGGACTCTATGCAAAAGACGCATTTATGAGGATTTAGACGAATGCGATAGAACCGACAACGAACGAAAATTGCTCGGAGATGATTAGGGTGGTCGACTCGGCGTAAAGAATGAGCCGACAAATCGTCCAAATAAGGTTGAACAATATGCTTTATATCGTGAAACGCATAAGACATAGCATGTTGAAACGTCGCGCCCGCGTTCTTAAGACCGAAGGGAAGTTTTCTATAGGTGAAAGTACCCCAAGGACAAATGAAATCAGTTTTATGTTGGTCCTCTAGAGCGATGTTAATTTGATTATAGCCGAAAAATCCATCCATGAGAGAAAATATTTCACTGCAAGCACAGTCATCGACAATCTGGTCGACGAAAGGGGTTGGAAAGTTGTCTTTCAGACAAGCTTTTTTAATATCCCGATAATCAACACAAAAACGTATACTACCACCTTTCTTATCAATCGGTACAGGGTTGGAAACCCATTCTGTCAGAGCCACGGGATAAATAAAACCGGCTTTGAGAAGTTTTTCAACTTCGAGTTTGATAGTTGTCACTTTACGTGGATGGACTGGACAGAGGCGCTGCCAGACTGGTTTAGTTCCAGGGTACTTCTTAATTTCATGGACAATAATAGCAGGGTCGATACCTGGCATCTCTTCGTAACTCCAGGCAAAGATATCACGAAATTCTTTAAACAAGGAAGTATAAGTGACAATTTCTTCGGGAGAACACGAAGCTCCAATATGAACATTTTCAGCTATCCCAGGTTTAACTAATATATCAATGGGAATAGTGGGGTATATATTACTGAGGTTCCCTTCAGCAAACACATCATGTGTAGATCCGGGAACGGTCGATATGACAACAATGATTGACGGAGTCGAAATCCGTTGGTAGTTCTCGAGAGTGTGTTGTTCCAGAAAGAGTATGGAACGATGATGCCCATCGTCCCAAGGGGTGTCTTCCATGACAGACATGATCATCTCGTCAGTGGGGAAAACAACATGGAAAGGATCGGGAGACAACTCATCAAGAGAAGGTGTAGAAAGGGTTTCCGATTGAATGGCTTGATAAGAAGACTCAACCGGACTTAATGGCATGACGTCACTAAAACGAGTATGATCTCCTGGATTAGGGACTATCCAAGGGCCAAAAGACATAGGAAGCTCATGAGGTACAGAGAAGATCATATTAATGGAAGAAACTGACGGGCGTGGAATATCGGGTGGCGGTGGAATGGGGAAAGTGCCCATTAACGAAGAGTCCTTTAAAAGGCCGACACCGACATTCTCGTAACCCGGCGGGGTTTTAGCTATAAACGGCACATTGCCAGTATGAGTATCGGAATTAAATAAGGCAAGTTGATCAACAGTAACAACTTTTCCCTAGTGAAGAAATCGTACGACACGAAAAAGTGTTGACACGACAGCGCGCATAGAATCTACCCAGCTACGACCAAGAAGAAAATTATAATCTAAGGGAGCATCGAAAACTTCCACTTCAACTTGGACTGTCTTACCTTCTAGAGTGATAGGAAATGATGAAAGAACACCGTAAGGCTTAAAACCAAAGCCATTAAAGGCTTTCAGAGTATTTTGTGATTCATTTAAAGGAGGAGAGCCAATGGATTTCCAACAAGCAAGAGACATTATGCACGTAGAGGCACCCTCGTTTATAAAAGTTCGGCAAATGTTCTTGTCGGTGACAACAACTTGTATCTGAAATGCAAGCTGATGGGGTAACCTTGGAATATGATCTTCCAAGTCAAATACTATCAAATTTGAATCTGTAGGATCAATTACACCTATAGATTTCAACAGAGCCCTTCGTTGTGCAGGACAAGACTAAAGGACTTCAAGGGCAGACATCGTTGAAGGTGCTTGGGCCAGATCTTCCACAATACTGTAGTTCTGGGCCGCACCAGCATGAGGATTGAAAGCCGACTTGCGAACAACACCCTTAGGGGGTCGTAGGACTGTATCAGGGCTCGGTTGTTTGAGATGAAGAGGACCATTGGTAGGTGGAGTCGGTGGAGAGGTTTGTACCAAAGCAGGAGGTAAATCATCAACCTTCTCCTTAGATGGAGAATAATATTTGGCTCTAGTTGCGATCGCAACATCATTCTTCTTAGAATCACCAGTGCACATCAAAACATTTGATGTCGTAGAAGTATATGGTTAGTCATGGATGACCAATGAGGCCTGTTGCTGAGAC
Organism: Picea engelmannii; assembly: GCA_009831015.1. Taxonomy (NCBI): domain Eukaryota; kingdom Viridiplantae; phylum Streptophyta; class Pinopsida; order Pinales; family Pinaceae; genus Picea; species Picea engelmannii. Next base: position 267,845 of record ML812280.1, read on the forward strand.
GGGAAGGGTTGGGACAAGACTGCCGGTGTAGGTGGTTTTGGCGCTCCTTGAAGGAACTTAGTAACTTCAGCACGTCGAGGACAATCCTTTGTATAGTGATCGTCACCACAGATAAGGCAAGGGTACCATGGTTTGCGCTTATCCCTCTCTTCAACAGGAGCATTTTTAGTTTGTTCTGTTGGATTATTATTCTTGCCCTCCTTATTCTTGCCTCTCCCCTTTTTAGATTTACCTTTACCGGTTGGGGTAGCTTGAACAACGTTTACCTCGGAGGTTTTACTGGCGGGAATGGCAGGAGACGGAGCATTTTGAACATTAGAAGATGTAGATTTAGGGGTTGTATTTGAAACAGAATGTGAGTGGGTATGGGTAGTACCAATCACACCATCAGCTACATGCGAGGCAACTGGAGTAGTTGAAGCGCTGGAAGTACCGGAACGGGGTAGTTCAGGTAGAAAATCATACAGTGTTCCCGTTTGTGAATAAACGAGATCAAGATATTGGGCACGACTTATAGCCTGCTACTCCGTAACAACACCACCCATGGAGATGTCTTTACCAATCTCATTCACAAAGGATTTCGTGAACCATTCGGCCAGTAACTGATCAGGGAGTTCAAGTTTAATGAGAGGACATCTCCGTCTCCATTCATGTATATGATCCAAGATGTGAGTGCCTTTAGTTTGTTTAAAATAAGTTAAAATCTCAGTCCCAGTATCATAATGGATTGGTAACTAGTAATGTGTAAGAAAGGCCATAGCCAGGGTGTTAAAATCAGAGAAGAAACCTCGTGGCAATTCAATGTACCACTTCGCAGTGGAAACAGTAAGAGTTATTTGAAAAAGACGTAGGCGAATGGAGTCATCCATCAAAGAGTTGGATGAACACCATAGATGAAAAGTCATCACATGATTATTTGGATCCCCCCCCACCTTGCCATTGAATTTTGGAATATCCGACGAAATCTTGGTAGGAATAGCAGGCCATTGGGGGGAGTGACAAATAGGATCATTCAGAATCCTAGTCAAATCTGGCAAGTCCAAAGTAGCAAGAAAAGGAAACTGTCGATTCACTTGTGGGTACTGGTGACTTTGGGGTGGAAGCCCTGTCGGAAAACCAGTAGAACCATATGCAGTCTGCCCATAGAGGGAAGACCTTGGCTGATTCGGTGGTGGCCAGATAGGATAGTAGCCCCAAGGATTGTAACCTTGAGTTTGAGTGGGGACCTGAGGTTAAGTGGTGTGACTCTGACCCCAAATAGGATTAGTTATACCCGGATATGGTATCCCCGTAATACGTGCAATCTCTACACTGATGTCAACAAAGCAGGGTGGGTAACTCTACCAACACCGATGTGACCTAGTGCTTGACCCTTGTGTTAGAAGGGCTTCCCAAGACAATATGTTGCAAATGGAATTTAGCACTCCCTAACTCAAGATGCTATTGTGTGTTTTGAGCTTTTGGAGAGTGTATCTCTCTTCCTACTCCAAAGCACTAGCCTAACTAAATTTTGGTGTAAAAGAGCCCTAGAAAAGAGTTACTAGATACATTTTAAGATTACGCAATGTTTTTAATGGTTGTTGTTTACTCAAAGGTGACGGAAATGAAACTCATGTGTGTATGACTCTGACCCATAATGCAAGAATGAAAATGAAAAATAACACTTTCCGTTCAATGAAACCTATATATGGGAGAGAGAGAAGTTTTCTAAATCAACCATGAATTGTACACAAAATTTCCTTTTTCCAATGTCAATACAAACAATCATTCATCAAATGAAAATGTACTACGTTTTCTTTTTCAAAGCTTCAACAATTCCTAAAATTTGATTTTCAATTTTTTGTAAATGACAAAAACAATTTGATGGAAGAAAACAATTGTGTTCACGTTCCAAAAAGAACTCGCACTATATCAATGAGAGAGCAGAAAATCAAATCACAAAGAATCAAGCAATAACAACCCAATCAACTCTTTCAACGAAAGCAAGAACAAAGAACAAACCAAATAGTCTTCTCAATGCAAACGAAAATGTGCTTTCACACCAACAAGCAAATGAGAAACACCAAACACTTAACCCTCAACCAATCACTGGTTCTCAGCCAACCAGACACACTCAACTCCAGAAGTCAGAGAGAATGAATTTACCAATAAGAGCCAAGAAATGAAAGTCAAGCTACAAAGGCAAGAAAAACCTTGAAACCCTAAAACTGTTCGAGCATGCAAACTAAAGAAAGAGATATATAAATCAATGAACCAATAAGCCCAAAAGAGGTAATTCAACTGATCTGAGCAATTGGAAAAGTCAAAACTCAATTTCAAAATTTTCAAAAATCTTGCTCGCAGGCAAGCAGTGTTACACAGTGCGAGAATCTTAGATTCTCGCAAGCAACCTTGTAGCAGGGTGCGAGGTGTTCGCACTGGACCCTATATGCAGGGTGCGAACCTGACTAATTATCGCAGGCTGTAATTCAACACAGTGCGAGAACTCCTGAAGATGACAAAATTTTTGAAAGTGAAAGCAAAAATACAAAGGCTTCTGGACCTAGTAAGTCTATCAGGATATCCTGAAGACTCAGAGACTGACTAGACAGGAGAAAAAGAAAACTAGAGAAAATGGCCACATAAAAACTCAAAAACCATAAAGAAAAAGGGGAATGTCCCCAGTGGAGTCGCCAACTTTGTTTCAGGATTAATCCGTAAGTGCGGACACAAACCGATCTCCCTAGATCCACCTAGATCTAGAACAAAACAGGACAGAATGATACTCTTTCCCTAGATTTTAACTATTGAATGGACTAGAAGGCGAGAATCATGAACATACCGTATGATCGCTTCCTTGGGTCTTTGTTGTACCAATTTCTCTCCAATGCTCTTGCGCAGTCCAGACCAAGACAACTCAAACCAATCGAAGTGAAAACAACTCAATACATTCAACAGTTAATCTATACATATGATCAAGGAGTTATGTAATAAAGTGCAATCAACTTTATGGGAAAGGGACACATTACTGTATTATATTGATAGAAAGCAAAACTTACATCCTGAGCCTTGATGTTGCAAGCCTCCTTTCGATGGTTCCTAGATATGACACACACACTTGCTCATGCATGAAGAAAATCAACCACTTTTGATAACCTTGCTGGTGTCTCTAGCTGCTGTAGCATCAGTCCTTCATACAATCTTCCACTAATTGTCCAATAAATCTCTTGCTAATTTTCTACTTAACCTTTTCCATGAGCATTCCCCTCAATTTATAAGAGAGAATGGATTAGTTACTAAGATAGGAATGATCCCAAGATATCAGGAAAACCAATACTTAGATAACCATTTGAATGCCAACTCATCATTCTAGAAGATTCCCTTCTAGAAGGTTCGAGATTTTATATTTTTCCTTCCTTTAGAAGACGTTCGCACCCTGATAGTTAGGTACAGTGCGAACTTCTCGCACCCCAACTTAATGCAACCTGCGAGAATCATGCATTCTCGCAGGCAAATATATAGGTAGCCTGTGAACCTCCCTTAAAAATATGTTTTCTGGAAAGAGACAAAGGTAACTTTTCTTAGGAAAATGTTCTAGTGAAGAGCTTGATTTCTCCATCATTATTACATCATCATGACAACCAAATTTATGGATAACAACATGTGGCACGATTTGAAGCAGCACCAAAGGAATCACATGTATTAGTAGTGAAGAGAATTTTCAGATATCTCAAAGGAACAAAAGAGTTTGGATTATGGTATCCAAAAGGAAAGGATCTATCTCTTATTGCCTACACATATGCAGATTGGGTAGGTTGTATTGATGACCGACGAAGCACCAGTGGAGCAGGTTCTACTTGGGTGAGTTTTTAGTATCATGGCTAAGAAAGAAACAATCATCATTATCTCTATCTACATCTGAGGCAGAGTATATTGCAGCAGTAACATGTTGTACACAGGTTCTTTGGATGAAACAAACTTTGACAGATACACATGTTGAGTATGATGAGACCATTCCAATCTATTATGATAATACAAGCACCATCAGTATCTCAAAGAACCCAGTGATGCACTCCAAGAAAAAGAACATTCCAATAAAGTATCACTTTTTACAGGAACAAGTTGCAGAAAAGAACATCAGAGTTGAGTATGTGGGCACAAAAGAACAAGTGACAGACATTTTTACAAAACCACTTCCATGGGAAGCCTTTGAGTATCTTCGCCAGAGACTTGGAGTTTTTTCTACTCCAAAATGAATGCTTTTGAATTCTTATATTATATGTCTTATATGTACATGAGGAAGAACCATAAAGATTACAGTTCAGTCAGGGGGATCAGCCTTGGATGGAAAGATACATTTGCCATTGATGACAAAGGGGGATAGATTCATCATATGCAAATGACAGATGCATGCTTCCAGGGGGAGAAATGGTCACAGAGATGTAGAGGACAGAGGAATATTTCCAGGGGGAGCATGAGTGATATGAATTCAGTATTGCATGGCATAATTTTAGTTTTCCATCAGAGTATTTCCATCAATGACAAAGGGGGAGATTGTGGATTAAGGTTGGTTGTGATTGATGTCAACCCTTGAAGAAAGCCCGATAGAACAAAGGTTTGGGTAATGGACCCAATTTTGTTTGATGTAAATATGACTCATTATTTTCTTGTCACAGTTGATAATAAGTAGAAATGGATGAACTCCAAATTGGTCCCCTTATGGTGAAATCCCTCATGGGAATATGCTTTGTGGATTGAGTTATCCTAGAAGTATGGTTAGAGAACACACCCTTATTTGTAGAATAATGAGATAAAGGTCAGTGAATTTTTCAGTCAAACTATCCTATATGGATAGTGATTGTAATTCCATTTCTGGTGGTATGTGGAACGTCACATAACTCCTCATGGTTTGAGAGTTATGGCCTTACGAAGTTGGAGGACCCTCATATGTCATCTAGAATCCCCAAAAGGTCAAAGTTGTCAAAGTGGTTTAAGATATTTTAGAAGGAAAATAATAAAGTGAAGTGATAACTATACTATAATTCAAAGTGAATACAAAATAAATTATTTAAATAATAAATTTAATGGAGAAATTAGAAGTGGGTTAACCCTAAAATAAGGAAAGTCGGAAAAGGGACCTAGAAGATGTTTTTAAGGAAGCTACTTGGAGAGTATAAATAAGAGGCAAGGATTTCTCATTTTAGATCCATCTTGAGAATATTGAATATCTATAGGTGTCTAAGGTAACCAAAGGATATCTAAGCCAAATTTTAGAAGGAAGGAGAAGAAAAGAAGGTTGGAATTCAAGGGAGGATAAATTCTTTTGATGATGCTTTCTAAGGTATGTTATTTACAGGTCTTCTCACCATTTTCACAATAAAAAAATTTATAGAATGATTCAGACTATGAAATTGTTATTCCATTAAGGAAACATATCCAAGTATCTGTGGTAATAAATTAATCTTTTGGGTCGTTGTATTTTTGGAGTTACACTCTGTGGAAAATAGGGTTTGTGGCTAGTCCTGAAACTAGTCTAAAACACATGTTTCGGGTAAAAATGTCATAACATATTCATAACATATCCAAATTCAGTAAGACAAAATGTGTTGGTTAGAGTAAAGTCTTTAGTATGTTGTATAATAGTTTCATATCAATTCAACAAATATTCTGTGTGGGTTACTCTCTACAAGGTCTCTCTCTTAAATACGTCAAAATTCAGCAAGGTATGCCATTTTTGCTATAACTCCTTTTCTGAGAGGTTCCAAGTAGTGAAACCTACAGTGATTTCATAAAACACACTAAATCAATTTTTTTATCAGTTTCATATCTTTATTCATTATAGGTACAAAGTTATGATTATTTCAAGTTAGGGTTGTTGACTAATCCAAAACTAGTCGTGTGAGACTAAAGAAAAGTTTGGTGAAAATGATAGTATCTTTTTGTTAAAGTTAAGGAAGATTTGCAAGTATGTGATTATATACACCAAGTCTATTACAGAGTTACAAATAGTATTTGGATGATGAAATTGATGAGGGATTTTGGTTAAGGTACATGTTGTGTACATGGTTGAGACAAGTAGTTGATGAGTTGGCACATACATGAGGTGTATAGCCAATGATGTTGGTACATATTGATGAGTCATAGTTGATGAGTAGTTGAAACATGATTGGTACATACTTGGTACATGGTTGGTTGCACTTTTTTATGGTACATGTTGATTATAGGTTGTTTGGTACAGGTTGGTGCATGGTTGATGCACTTGTTTATGGTACAGGTTAATTACAGGTTGAGGTACAGGTTGATGGATGTTTGATGCATGGTTCAACTTTATTGGTACAGGTTTATAATGATATATCTCACAGTTATAGTGTGAAAGTGTTTCCATCATTCTACTTCTACTTTAGGGTGGTTGGATGGGGCAAGGACAAGTCATTGTAGCCAGAGAACATAGGGGGTTGTATCCTCCTTCTGGTTGTAGCTAGAGAATTGGGGAGTTGTATATTCTCTCAGGTAGTAGCCTGAGAAACTAGGGGGTTGGAGCCTCCTTCTAGTTGCAGCTGGAAAACAAAGAAAGTTGGTGCTTCTAATGAATGTAAGTCTTCAAGACATATAAGAAAAATCATTATGTGGTTTTCTCCTGCTTTGGTTTTAAATGTAAAACACTGGTGTACTGTGTATGTGCATGATTGTTCATTTGTTCATTGCTCATTATTGGATGATAATTCTACATTGATATAACACTTGGATTATTTGGTTTAAAAAGGATTATTATTTCTCTATTACTGATTCACCCACCCTCTCTGTAATCCAACACCACCCTGGATTCCTTTTGGATGGAGGTTCTTCAAGAGTTCTTTCTAACACTTCAATAGGTTATAGGGGCTCATTACTTGTCCCTTCATGAGGTTCCTCCCTCTGATCATCTGACTCTTAATTTTCAGAAGAGGGTGAAGCTGGCTAAACTTCTTCTGATTCATGTTGAAGCTCTCTGGATTTCTTAAATGCAGCTTCCTCATGGAAAGTCGCATCTTTTCTTACCTCTATTTGTCTCTGACCTAGTACATAAATCCTATAAGCCTTGGAGTTTTTACTGTACCCCACAAAACCCCCTTTCTTTCTCAAGGGTTTGTTAAGAACCAAATACTGAATACAAAATCACCACAATAGATATACAAGAACAATATGCAAAATCTCCTTTATTACCATCAAACCCTTAGGGTAAGGAAACACCATACAATGGATCCTATTATGGAAGGGATCCTCTCCTATTCACTTGCCTCTTCGAGGGGGCTTCCTCCTATTGAGATACTACTTCAAACACAATACTTCTCTTCATGTCTCATTACATTGCTTGAACCCCTTTATATAGTGCTACCATCACCTAAGAACATTCTAGAGGAGGAATCTTCTAGAAGTAGAGTCCTCTTACATTTATTATATATAATTACCCATTTATTATATCTAACTACCATAGTGGGTCTTATTTAATAATATAGTGGACCTAGTCCACCTTACATTGAATGACCTCCACTATTATCACTATGGGCCCTTTGGGCCCCCCCATTACCTCTCTAGCTACCTTACATTCCATCCCCCTTATGAAAGCGTTGTCCTCAACGCTTGATGTACAACCATATACCAGGGTCCCATGGATAATTGTGGACCATAATGTTGAAGAAGACTGAAGAACCAAGGTTTCATGTAGAAAGGAAAGCCACCATGCTGAAGTAGTCCAACCACCATTGTAAGCCCGGGTCCCATGTCCAAATGCTCATGTGAACTCCCCGTGGAATATTTTGGAACCCAATAACCAACTCCAAATGATGCTCCAAATACTGACACCTATCATGTGGATCCAAATAAAACGATTCATCCACATAATGGGAGAGGATCAAAGATGAATCTGGAAGAAACAATACCATTGTAAAATATAAAGACTGAACGTTGGTAACTAGCTCCTGATGTGCGATATTGATGTTCTCTACAAAAGGTGGAGTAGAGTCATAAAATAAAATATGGAAGTGGTTGTCACCCCAGAAATGAAAACTATCCAGATACCAATCATCACAATCGGCCTCAAAATCATACCAAGCATATATTTCTTGATTATATTCATCCCTGAGGCCCTCCATAAGAAATATATCCTTCATGTTATTCAATGAATCTTGAATACTACGAAAACTATCATTGAGACCGTCTCTGAGGCTGTTTGTGAGGCTGTTTGTGAGGCCATGTACAAATGCATCCAATATGTCATCCAATGTGTGAAACAATTGGGATTTGAATGATTTAAGAATTTCTTTCAAGTTTTGAGAAGAAATATCCATCTGAGCACCCTATGAACTCTTCGGTCCTGCATTTGTCACGAAAAAACCCAAAAAATAGACCCAATAAGTTTCGGCCAAAAATCACGTTTTTTTCTGGAAAAACCCTAAAAAACTGTTGAAGTTAAAATGTTCATAACTTCACTTCCCGTACTCCATTTTGGCTGATTTGTTTTTTGAAATTGGGTGAAATTGTGAGAGGAACTCAGATTTGTAATTTATTTTGGCAAATTCGGCATCCAGATGCTACAGAAATAAAAAAAATTATCGTCGCCGTCCGCGGAAAAAAATCCAGAAAATTTGCAGATTTTAAAACTTCAATATCTTGACTTCCCGGACTCCGTTTCGGACGATTGTTTTTTTCAAATTGGGTATTTTTATGAGAGGAACTCATATATAAAACCCTTTTATGCAATTTTTTTCACATAAATGTACCGAAAACTTCGAGAATTTCTCGGCCCTCTTTTTTCTTCTCCGAAAAAACAAATCTGCAAAAATAAAAAATATTTTCCCACAATGTCTGCCCAAGGAAAGTGTTCTGATACCACTTGTTAAGAACCAAATACCTGAATACAAAATATTATAATATATCCAAATATATCTGAATACAATCACCACACAAGATATATGAAACCATATAGAAAACCACAACTTTATTATAGAAACTCTTGAGGTAGGGCAACACCATACAATGGATCCTATTATGGAAGGGATCCTCTCCTGTTCACTTGCCTCTTCGAGGGGGCATCCTCCTATTGAGCTACTGCTCCAAATACAATACTTCTCTTCATGTCTCATTACATTTCTTGAATCCCTTTATATAGTTCTACCATCACCTAAGAACATTCTAGAGGAGGAATCTTCTAGAAGCAGAACCTTCTAAGAAGTGCTCTTACATTTATTATATCTAATTACCCATTTATTATATCTAACTACCATAGTGGGCCTTATTTAATAATATAGTGGACCTAGTCCACCTTACATTGAATGACCTTCACTATTATCACTATGGGCCCTCTTGACCCCCCCACTACATCTCTAGCTACCTTACATTACCAATTGTTAAGTACATATACCAGATCTGCAAATATAATTCAATAATACCAAGAATAAACCATAAACCATTCACTATAACATGAACACAAGAAATAGAGAAAACCCTTGAGGTAGGGTAACACCATATATTAATCCTTATGGAAGAAAAAAACTCCTCAAGCAATCCTTGCTTGTACAATCATAATATTCTTCTCTCTGTTTTATTACATTGCCTACACTTCTTTATATAGCTCTCCCTATCTCCTAGGAACCTTCTAAAGAGTCTTCTCACATGTATTACATCCAACTACCATAGTGGGTCTTTATTAATATAGTGGACCTAGTCCACCTTACATTGAATGACCACATTCCCATATATTAATTGACTTCCACTAATAACACATAACTACATTCCCATTGGGTACCTCCCTAGGTACC
>ML812280.1:290597-314007 GCA_009831015.1 Picea engelmannii
TCATCTTGTACTTGAACATTTAAGTGGGGTAAAAGGAGGTTGCCCCCTCGAAGAGGCTTATTATCTGAAATTATCGCTTTTTCAAGGCGTTGAGTACTTTTCCTGAGGTTTTTCTATGCTATATTGATGTTTGGTTCTTAACAAATAGATTGTGAAGAAGTTGGATTTTGTAGTATGAAATACTACCTTGCGGCATTGTTTATGTGGGACAATAGTTGGAACTACTTTTTGTATTCTGTAGAGATGACCCCCCAGAGTAACAATGACACTACGGGTCAAGACTCATAAACAACATGGCGCTTCCACATATATGGTTGGCCCAAAAGAACATCACAAAAATCCAATGGGGAAACATCACATAATACATCATCCTTGAAGGGTTGGATGATGTACATCAATCAACATTGTTGGCTGACACGAATATTGTATCCCTGGCGAAGCCACCCAGTGTTGTATGGTTGCGGGTGTGGTGTTGTCAACAATCCTAACTGTTTGATGACCTCTAATGAGATGAGGTTCTTCTAGATTCCACTATCAACAATAAAATGCAGCGGGGTCCCTTTCACCCACATCTATGAATGAAAATGATGTTGCCCCTATTCAGGATTTGTTGGTTCTTTTCATTGAATTGTTGTGGTTGAAAAAATAGTAGTGGGTCTTGCGTCGATGATATGTATTCTACCAGTATTTTTTGAATTAGATTTTGAATAGGGGTTCGACTCCTTGTCTTTGATATCGACCACCAATGACTATTTTTAGCCACATTCATCAGTGTTGTGCCAAAGGATTTTGTGGAAATCACACCATTTTCCAGTGTCCTTCTTCATCTTTATGTTACCCTTCTTTTCCTATGGCTTGGACTGGTTTTCTGAAGGCTAGTTCTTAGGGCCATATTTACCATACTTTGGTTGTTGTTGATTTGCAAACCCAAACTCCCGCTTGTTCTGTTGCTTAAATTTCTTCTCGACTTTAACAACATATCGATAAGTAGCACCCAATGATGAGATGTCCAAAAAATCCATTTCAGTTTGGATGTATCTATGTAGAGCCCCACAATATTTCATAACCAGATATCACTTGAATTCTTTGATACCCATATTGGTGCACAATGTATGGAAGGTATTGGTGAACTCTGAAACTGCTTGGCCCCTTCTTTCCACAGGGTGGTCCATCTCATCTACTGGTCATCATAGTTTCTAACAATGTAATATTGTTCCTTGACCGCATCCACACAAAAATCCCAGGTGGGCTCGACCCCATATATTCCAGACTCCTCTGTGGAACTTTTCTCCTAGTAAGTTTCCCACCAATGTTTAACATGGGGGAGAGCCTTAAGTAGTGATAAGGTGATCTTTCCCCTCTTAGAGAAATAAAATTCTATCAGATTTAACCATTTTTCTAGGGCAAGTTCCTTTGTCAATCCCATGGGCCCCAAATCCCCAAAAAACGACATTTGGGGCCTCAAAACGGCCCCAGACGTTTGGGACCCGAAAAACTGTCGAAAAAGTGCCATGCTGAAAAAATATGTTTTGAGACAGTGGAATAGGTGGGTGGCCACCGATATCCACCTAGATCAATCCCCCCTCTTTAGGAAGCAATGGTATCCATTGCGTTGATTTCCTGGGGGAGAGGGGGAATCATTTTCTAAATATGAATCTTGTTGAGTTTCTTGCCTTGCTGGAGAAGTTGTGTTGCTTAGCTTGTTGAACGTTGTCATGAACCTGTGGTTAGAAGGGTTGGACCTTTTTAACCAGTCTGGTTACATGAGATGACCGTGTGTAGAAATAATCATTTCTCTTTGTTGTAATCTTGTCGACCTTCTTATGTTGGATAGAAGGTGTGTGTACAGAGGCTGCAATGGTTGCATTTCCCTTCTGTGAAACTTTTGAATAGATTGTGAAGAAGTTGGATTTCGTAGTATGATATACTAACTTGTGGCACTATTTAGGTGGGACAATAGTTGGAACTACTTCTGGTATTCTATAGAGATGACCCCCCAGAGTAACAATGACACTACAGGGTTGAGACTCATAAACAACATGGTGCTTCCACATATATGGTTGGACCAAAAGAACATCACAGAAATCCAATGGGTAAACATCACAAAATGCCTCATCCTTGAAGGGTTGGATGGAGTTCGATAATCGACATTGTTGGCTGACATAGAGATCACGTCCTTGGCGAAGCCACCTGATGTTGTATGGTTGCGGGTGTGGTGTTGTCGACAATCCCAACTATTTGACAACCTCTGTTGAGATGAAGTTCTATTGGCTTTTGCTATCAACAATAAAATGCAGTGGGGTCCCTTTCACCCACATCTATGAATGGAAAAGGCGCTCCCCCTCTTCAGGATCTGTTGGTTCTTTTGGTTGAATTGTTGTGGTTGCAATGATAGAAGTGGGGCCTGCATCGATGATCTTTCTTCTACCAGTGTTTTCTTAATCATGTTCTGAATCAAGGTTCGACTCCTTGTCTTTGATATCATCCACCAATGACTATTTTGAGCGACAATCATCGGTGTTGTGCTAGGGGATTTTGTGGAAAGCACACCATTTTCCAATGTCCTTCGTTGTCTTTCCATTACCCTTCTTTTCCTATGGGTTGGATTGGTTTTTTGAAGGCTGGTTGTTAGGGCCATCTTTACCATACTTTGGTTGTTGTGGATTTTCATACCCAAACTCTCGCTTGTTCTGGTGCTTAAATTTCTACTCGATTTTAACAACATATCGATAAGAAACACCCAGTGATGAGATGTCTAGAAAATCCATTTTACTATAGATGTATCTATGTAGAGCCCCATGATATTTCAAAACCATATGTCGCTCGAAGTGTTTGATACCCAGCTTGGTGCTAAAGGTATGGAATGTATTGGTGAAATGTGTCACTACTTGACCCCTCTCTTTCCATAGTGTGTTCCATCTCATGTACTGGTCATCATAGTTTCCAACAAGGTAATATTTTTCCTTGACCACATCCAAAAACAAATCCCAGGTGGGCTCGACCCCATATATTCCAGACTACTATGTGGAAATTTTCTCTCAGTAATTTTCCCACCAATGTTTGACATGGGGGAGAACCTTAAGGAGTGTGAAGGTGATATTTTCCCTATCGGAGAAATTATGAACAAAGAAAAAACCTTCTAGCATATTTAACCATTTTTCTAGGGAATCTGCATCTATCTGTCCTTCAATTATGACAATATCAAAATTAACTTGTACCTTGAAAGGTGAGGTTCCTCCAAAGTGTCCACTTGATGAAGACATGCCTCTTGTTATTAGTAGGCATTGAAGGATGTGGGAAAAACTCTCCATCATTTTTTTCCTTTGTCGCATGAGAGATTTCTCAAGAAACAGATTAATAGAATCTTATGCTATATTGTTTTTCTTTTATTCCACCATGGAGGGTTTCTTGGGAATGCGAGAGAGATTCTATTGAAGAGAGACAAGCTTGAGATCCAACTTTCTATACTCGGACCTCGTCAGGGACATGCACTGAAAAATGATCAACAGAAGCCTTCTCTGATACCACTAATCTAGATTATTTTTTAGAACGAAATGAAAGAAGAGATATTACAATGAAATACACAGAAATATTTTTAGAAACACAGAAATACGGTAATACACAATTTATATTAATGAAATAAATGTACAGAGACTGTAAAAATACAAAGTGAAAGACTCGCTAGAATGGTGGTATCTTATCTCTGAGAAGAGATATGATGGCTACTCACATTCACAAGAAGATGATCCCTAAAACAAGGCTCTAAAGTCCCTTTTAACATAAGGAAAATCCAAAACCCTAACCCCGAAAGATGAAAATCCAAAAGGTTTGCGAGCCCCAATGGGGGTAGTTGATACGTCAACTTCCCTGGGGCATAACGTTTGCATACGATCTTCGTTTGGGGCACTCGATACACCATTGGAAAGGTCTAATCGAGAATCCTTATTTCCGATAGGTCTGAGATAGGGCCTTTGGTAGTCCCTTGGGCCCCAAATCCCCAAAAAACATCTTTTAGGGCCTCAAAACGACCCTAGAAGTTGGGGACTCGAACAATTGTTGAACAAATGCCAAGGTGGAAAATTGTTTTTCGAGTGAGTGGAATAGGTGGGTGGCCACCTATATCCTCCTAGATCTGCATGGCACCCCCAATCCTGTGATTTCATCCCTTTCTCTTGCTCTTCTCTATTTCCCAACACTAAAAGAGTTAATCTGTCATCTCTATGACCTCAATGACCTCTATTCTTTCTTGATTTCTCTGAATTTCTCACATACTTTCATAGTCTACCCCTGTCATGTCATTTCATTCCTTGGATTTGGGCATGGTTCATTTTCAATCCTTGGACCTCACATCACAATATTATTTCCTTCATCAACGACAATGGTCATTCTCCCCCTACTTGTGACAACAATGACATACAAGGATTTCTTCATTTGACATCAATGACAACACAATTTCCAACAATCTCCCCCTTTTTCATTGATGGAAACACATATTCTTAAACTAGTCTGTGCAAGTCTCCTATGTTTGCAAGTATCCCCCTATCTCGTTTCTCTCACCCTTTGAGATCAATGGAAAAGGGTTTCTGTATTTGGTAATTTATTCATTGTAGCCATCAATCTTCTTGTATTTGTGTAGCTCCTCCTAACACGTTACTCTTCATTTTTATTTGTGTAGCCATCAATCTTCGTGTATTTGTGTAGCTCCTCCTGATATTTTGGTTCTTATAAGATCCCAACATATTTCAGTTCAAGCTTTCACTGAGAAATGGGAATGACTCCCATATTCTATCTAGATACTCAAATGTATCTCTAGGTAGGGGCTTGGTAAACATATATGCAATTTGTTCCTTGGTAGGAACATACTCCAACTTGAAAGTGTTATCATTCACTTGTTCCCTTTTCTCTTTCTGTAACTCCCCCTGAGTTTTTTTCTTCTCTATGAATCTAGCATTCAATATTTTTTTTTTATATGTATGATTATTTTGGAAAGGACCATCTTCACTAGTATCCTCTTTACATAACAAGTCACTTCATACATTCAACCACAAGAGATTATATCAACATATTCAACATTACATATTCTCATGTGTATCAATACACATGCTTATTTGAACCTGTAATGTGAAGCTTGTTGTCATGATGATGCTATTCCAAATGTTGTCATATGGATCACATGGATAATTTAATGTCACATATAAATTCCATCAATTTTCTACAATACATCCTCTAATATTTATGTATCTCATGACATTGAATGTTTTTTCATCACTTTGTTGTTCGAGTCCTTCACATATAGTTTTTTTCGTTGTTCACAGATTGCTTCCTTCATCAACATTGTAAGAACAATATGTAAATAAGCTTGTTTTACACTATCCTTCTGACCTATCCATGCTTCATTATTTATTTTTCACAAGCTTGTGTCTTGGGATCTTTTTTTCTTTGTTCTATTTTATCACATTCCATTTTCATTACAACTGGAATAAATTGTGAAACTTACTTTATCATACCTTCATGGATTAATTGGATCTTGTTGGCTTATTTAATCATATGCTTGGAGGATCTCTTTGACATTTACTCTTCTGATTGATTGGACTAGATGAAATCATTGTCTTCTTTCTCTAATTAGAAATCTTGTTCCATCATTTAGGACTAGTTCCTTTTCCTTCACAACAATTTTTTTGTCAACTTCATGGTCTTCTCCTTCATGTCCAATATTTTTCAAACAAGTCTCCTCATTGTTAGAACCATCATCATTTTCTTCCTCTCTTATCAAGTTATCTTCAAATATATCTTTAGGATACATTTTTTCTTCTTTGTTTTTATTGGAATTCAAAGGAATGAACCTATTACTACATGTATCTATTTCCCCGATGATACATTTTACAAAATTTGGTCCACTAATTATGTGAGTTGAGATTTCATTTTGTGCTAAGAGTGCAGTTTGCACCATCATGTATGTATTTTCTTCTTGTTGTTGTTTCTTCTTCCAAACTTTTGTAGTATCTTTCTTTTGTTTGATGATGACATTCTAATATTTGTTATGTGCATACCAAACTGGTTTACATTCTTCCTCATTTGCCCTTTTTGGTTTTATCTTCCATACCCTTTTATATCCTGGTCTATAGGGTTCTTTCATGTTGCTTATACAATTGTGTGCTATGTGTCCATAGTTGTGGAATTTATAATAGTAAACATTATTCTATATACCTATATTCATGACTTGAGTATTTCTTCCATAATATTTACAGTCTATAGCCTTATTTCCAAAATTGTTGCAAGAAAAACATTAACCAAGAAAACAATTTTGATACTTGGGAGCAGAATGTTTTCCTTGAAATGGAGATCTTTGGGATGCTTGCTTGTCATGTCTTGATTGATCATGGTCGTTTAGTCTTCCATTTGAATCCTTTGATCCGTATGTACGATTTTTAGGTCTTTCTTCAATCTTTATTGGTGGTTCGAACCTCTTTTCTTCTTCAATGTGTTTTTGCTTATGGTCATACCAAATACATGTCTTTTCACTGAGATATCTTTGTTGATTGAGGATTTATTCTAAGGATGATTAAATATTCTCAAACTTCAAGTTTGTGGCAACTATCTTTTTAACTTCTTCTCTTAGTGAAAGGATCTCAAGTTCTTTATTTTGAAAATTTTCTTTCTTTTCTTTTAGTAGAGTTTTTGGTTCATCGATGATCCTTTCTTGTAATATTCCAGATATAAAAAGTATGCAGAACATAAATAAATAGATAGAAATGGCAGATGAACAACACTATAACAAGAACAACAACACAATAATACCAAAATGATAACAAAATAACACCAAAATTATCACTTTGATTACCGAGAGCAATGTTCACTTACCTCTTCAAGGGGGCAACCTCTCGGAAAGCAGAGATCTATTACAATAATATCCAAGACAAAAAATTTCATACCCTCGACTCCTATTTATACTAAATATTTATATCAAAAGAACCATCTAGAGGAAGATCCTTCTAGAAGCAGAAGATTCTATTAGGTAATCTTACATTGGACTTATTCTTCCTTATTTCTAGGCCTTATTAATATTGACCTTTATTACATGGATATATATGAGGGGTTAGGTCCCCAACATGTCCTCCCCTTAAAAACAACCTTGTCCTCAAGGCTTGAGATGGGAAAATTGTTGCAAAATGGTAGTTGGTTCCCAAGTGGCATCTGCTAGAGTTGTATCTTTCCATTGGACTAACACTTGCTTGATGGTTCATTGATGCAGTCGACGCTCAAGATGGTCCAAAACTACTTGTGGTTGTAGCCAAATGGATCCTTCTTCGTCCAACTCAGGAAGGTTGGTTTGAGTTTGGCACTTAGTTCCAATCACCTTCTTTAAGCAAGAAACATGAAAAACAGGATGGTGCTTATAATGACTGGGAAATATAATTGATAGGCCACATGTACCAGAGGGCTCCAGTTTCTGACAATGGTCAACCTTGAGGGAAGTTTTCTTGTAAGGTTGAAGTCGAAGAAACACTTGATCCCCTTCTACAAATTGACATTCATAGTGACCTTGATCTTCTTGTTGTTTCATGCAATTCTGGGCCATGACCAAATTCTCTTTGAGGGTACGGATAATAGCTTCTCAAACTGTAAGCATTTGGTCAATCGCCTAGACCTTCAAGACACCTGGAAAATATGAGAGGACTGAAGGTGGATTTTTTCCATATATTGCTTCAAAAGGAGTCATGCGCGTAGTTGTATGGTACAAGGTGTTGTACCACCATTCAACTAGTGGTAACCATTGAGCCCATTGATTCTTCTTTTCCGATCCAAAACACCTCAAATATGTTTCCAAACATTTGTTGACAACTTCATTTTGACCATCATTCTTGGGATGATAAGTTGTGCTGAAATGCAATTGGGTGCCTTGTAGCTTGAACAGTTCTTGCAAAAAATTGTTGGTGAAAGTTGGGTCGCGATAAAAAACAATAGAATGTGGCATGCCATGAATCTTGAAGACATGATCCATGAAAATTTGAGCCACATTAGATGTTGTAAATGGATTTTGAAGAGCACATAAATGCACATACTTGGAAAGATGATCAACAACAACCATGATGACTGATTTATTGCCTGATTTAGGTAAGCCGAAAATAAAATCCATAGAGATATCCCGCCAAATAGCAGGTGGAATCGGAAGAGGTTGTGATCTGGATTTTATGAGAAAAACAAAATGAATACATATTATTAACAGGTGCTTAACAAAAAATAACAGAGATATAATAAAATTGGTTTTCTATTCAATAACAAAACAAGATGAAGTTGTAAAATGCAGCGGAAACAAGCTTGTTGGAATGGTGGAGGCTTATCTCTAAGAAGAGATGTGACAGTTGCGCTCATTCACAAGAATATCATTATAATGAGGCTCTGAAGGCCTTTTTACAATAAGCAGAAATTTCAAAAACCCTAGACATTCAAAAACCTAACCGTAGGAGATGAAGTGCCAAAACTCATGTGGGCCCCGTTTGGGTAAGTTAGTACATCAACTTCCCGAGGTCGTAACTTTTGCATACAATCTTCGTTTTAGGCATATGATAGCCCATTGGAATGGTATTGTTGAGGATATTAATTTTAGGTGCAATATAGAAAGAACTTCCTTATTAAAAACCTATTTTCCGGGGAAAAAAAAAACATCGTTTAGGCCCTCAAAACAGCTCCGGAAGTCAAAACTGCTAAAAATAGTAAATTACCAAAATTGCCAAAAAATTGTTTTGAGCCAGTTGGAAAAGGTGGATGGCCACCGATATCCATATGGATCAATCCTCCATCCTTAGGAAGTAATGGTCTCCATTGCGTTGAGTTCCCCCATCAGATGAGGAAATTTTTGTTCAATTTGGCCCCGGGTGAGCCACTTGCCTTGGTGCAGGAGCTACCCTGCTTTGATGAATTGATAAAGATGGATCCTTTGTTGTTGAGTTCCCTTGATATGTATTTCCAAAATATAATCATTGGATTCCTATTGTATGCAGTTGGGTCTGATATCTATTGGTGACAGTTGTTCTGCTACTTTTGAGGTGTCCAATAATGGTGGGAAATAAGGGCGAAGGACATCCATGTTGAACACTGGGTGCAAGCCAAGGAAAGGAGGAATATTGAGCTCAAAAAAATTATCCCCCATGGCCTTGGTGATATTGTACGGCCCATAACAGAGTGGGCGAAGCTTTCGATGGTGTCCTATAAGGAGTTCTTTCTGCAAGTGCAACCAAAATTTGTTGCCCATCTGAAACTTATGTGGCACCCGATGTTGATCATGTAATTGTTTGTACTTGTCATTGGACTTTTGTAGGATATCCTGAACCTATTGGTGGATGTGTTGGATCCACTCAACGAACCGGGTGGCTTTGTCAGCTTCAGTTGGAGCAGGAGATGATTCGGTTGAGGTGACCGCAAGGGGAAGTGCAACATCTATGGGACCCAATGGTTGGAATCCCAACCCCACCTGAAAGGGGTTGTGGTTGGTTGAGCTATGCATGGCTTGGTTGTAGCTATGTTGGACATAGGGAAGACTCTCATCCCATGTGTGAGGGTGCTTTGAATTAGACATGCAAAGGATATGCAAAATCATTCGATATACAATCTCGGTTTGGCCATCTGTATGGGGATGGAAGGTCATGGATTTGTTGATCTTGGTGTCCAGCAGTGACCAGAGGCTCGACCAGAATGTGCTGAGAAATCGACTATCCAGATCTAAGACAATGGTTTGTGGGATTCCAAAATGTATCCAGACTCATTCAAAGAAGAGCTTGGCAGTGGCCTCTATTGTGATGCTCTTCTTGCACGCAACCAGAATCGCCATATTAGAAAAGAGATAGACAACCACAAAAACATAGCCATTTCCCCACTTGGTGGATGGGAGGCCCGACATGTAGTCCATTGAGATGGATTCCCATGGCCTGTCATGAGTAGGAAGAGGTGTATACATGCCTTGTTTCTTAGTGGTCGGTTTGGCAAAAGCATAGGCAGTGCAGGACCTGATATACTTGTTAACGTCATGTCAAAGTTTCGTCCAGTAGAAATGTTTATGTAGCATCGTCACTGTCTTTTTGATGCTGAAGTGTCCTGCCACCCGACTGTAGTGGGCTTCCCATATCATCTTCTCTCACTCGCTTGATGGAACACAAATATGGCCCAAATGACACAACAACCCATCCTGAAGATGGAAATTATCGACAACTGCATTTGCACCCAACATTTGGTAGGTGGTGGTGAAGTCTGGGTCTGTCTCATAGAGTTGGGGCCATCCAGAGGTATCATGGCCGCAAGATTCTAGCACCATTGTGAGTGCTGCAACTGGAGGTCTGCTAAGGCAATCAGCAACGCGATTGGTGCTTCCTATTTTATACTTGATGTTGAGGTGGAATTGTTGCAAGTATGTGGACCACTTTTGATGGCGGTCATTCTGCAATTTTCCATGTGTTTGCATGAACTCCATTGGCTTATGATCAGTGTGGATGATTGTCTCCTTCCCAAGAATGTAACGTCTCCACTGGTGGAAGTCTTTCACAATGGAGTACATTTATTTGTTGTAAGTAGGGTACTTACGGACAACATCTAATGGTGTCTCACTATGATAGGCGACAGGGTGGTCGTGCTGAGTGAGAAAGGCGCCCACAACATAGTCTAAAGAATCTGTCTCAATCTCAAAGGGTTGTTGCAGGTATGGTATTGAAAGTACTAGGGTTGATAAAAAGCGTTGCTTCAAATCATCGAATGCTTGTTGTTGGGACCAGCCCCACGCAAATATTTCCTTACCACCACCCTTGTTTATTTGGTTGAAGGCCCATGAAATATGGGAGAATCCCAACACAAACTTGCAGTAGAAATTGGCAAGGCCCAAGAAACTCTGAAGCTCAGTGAGTGTGGTTGGGGTTGGCCAGTCACGGATGACTTGGATATTGGTTGGATCCACATGTACGCCATGTTAATCAATGATGTAGCCCAGCTAATGGACCCTGCCCATGCCGAAGGAGCATTTTTCCAAGTTGTCATATAGCTTGTACTGCCGCAGGGTGTGCAGAACATGTTGAATATGCTGCAAGTGTTTGGCCCAAGTCTTGTTGTAAATGAGAATTTCATCCAGATACACCACTACAAAAGTATTGGTGAATGGTCACAGGATATCATCCATCATCCTCGTCAAAGTGGTTGTATAATTTTTCAAACCAAAGGGCATGACCAACCATTCAAAAAGGCCTTCCTTTGACTTGAAGGTGATCTTCCATACATTTTTCTTTTCTATCAGGACCTAGTGGTAGCCAGACTTCAGATCATACTTACTGAAGTATTTGGCCCCCGTGATTTGATCAAGGAGGTCATCAATTCAGGGAATCGAGTACCGGTTTTTTACTGTGATTTTATTTAGAGCCCGGTAATCAATGCAGATTCGCCAGGTTCCATCTTTCTTTTGTACCAACATGATTGGGATCCCGTAAGGTGATGAGCTAGGATGGATGTGCCCCTTGTGGATCAATTCTTATATCTTTCACTTGATCTCCTTATTCTCTAACAGAGGGCGACGATAGACTGGCCCATTAGGAAACGATGTGTCGGGTGTCAAATTGATGGGGTGCTTGACCTAGCAGTGCAGAGGTACCCCTGTAGGTGAGGAGAAGATATCTAAGTATTCTTCCATGACCTTATCTACTTAGTTCTGTTGTGTGGAGAGGTCGGTCGCAGAGACCCTGGATGTGGTTGTGATATTTCGCTTATTCTGAGAGAGAATCACAAAGAAGAAAAACTTCCCTGTTTGAGAGATGACCTTCCTACATTGCTTAGCAGAGTTCAAGGAAATAGCACTAGGTGGGACTGCCTGGAGTATCCTGTACAATTTCCTATTCAAAGTAATAATAACACTACGATGCCTAGGAGGCCTAGACTCATATACAACATGATGTTTCCATAAATAAGGTTGGCCCAAAAGAACATCACAAACTTCGAGAGGAGCAACATCACACAATACCTCATCTTTGAAAGGATTGATCCCGTATGATAGTCAGCACTGTTGGTTGACGCGGAGATCGATTTTTTGGTGGAGCCATCTAATGGTGTAGGGTATTGGGTGAAGTTTTTTCGGCAGGGCCAGCCGCTTGATGACCTCTGCTAATATGAGTTTCTTCTAGCTACCGCTATCAACGATGAAGTGCAGTGGGGTGCCTTTTACACACATTTGTGAATGGAAGAGGCACTCTACTTCTTCTGGCTCGTCTCGTTCACTAGGATGGACCTTGGTGGTAGAAATGGTGGCACTGAGTTCCGCGTCAATGATTTCTATTCCCCTTTATTGTTCTGGCTCAGAGTCATAATCTTCATCTAATTCAGAGGCTTTCACTTCGGCCACAAGCGACTGCTTTGAATGACAGTAAGCGGTGTTATGCCAAGGGCTCTTATGGAAGTCGCACCACTTCCCGATATCTTTCTTTGTATTTTTGATGTCCTTCTTTACTTACAAATTGGAATGTTTGTCCTGATGCTATCCATATTTTCTCTGCCCTTCGTTCTATGGGTTGGGGCTTCCCTTTCTTGCCTTTTGTTGTGAGGGGTTCCCAGGCCCAAATTGTCGCGTCTTTTGTTTGAGCTTCTGCTCGATTTTGATGGCATATCGGTATGCCGCGCCCAAGGAGGAGATGTCCAGAAATTCCATTTCGGTATGGATGTATCTATGTAGAGCACCATGATACTTGAGCACCATATGTCACTCTAAATATTTGATACCCAACTTGGTGCGCAAGGTATGGAAGATATTTGTGAAATTTGGCATTGCTTGGTCTCTTTCTTGCAACAGTGTGATCCATTTGGTATACAGGTCATCATAACTTATGACAAGGTAGTATTTTTCCTTAATAGCATCCATAAATGATTCCCAGGTGGTTGTGACTATAAATAATGAGGATTCCTTTGTTTCCTTTTTCTCACAGAAATTTTCCCACCAATCTTTGACATGGGGAACGACTTTGAGGAGCGCAAAAGTAATATTTTATCTATTCGAAAAGTTATGGATAGAAAAATACCCTTCTATTAGATTCAACCACTTGTCTACACCAACTATCTCTATATAACCTTCAAATATAGGAATATCAAAGTTTATTTGTACCTTGAAGGGGGTGGCGCCTCCGTTCGAAGAAGATCCATCTCATGTAAGTAGCCGCCAAAGGATTTGCGTGAAACTATTCATCATCGCATTCCTTTGTTGCATGAGGGCTTCCTAAATCAATAGTTTGAAAGGATATCCTATCCTAACATATTTATTTTATCCTACCATGAGAGGTTGCTTGGGCGTGCGAGAGCTTTTGTCCTCAAGAGAAACAATCTCGAGACCCAACTCTTTGTACTCCAACCTCGTTGGGGACATGCATTAAGACGACAAGGAGTAGACCGCTCTGATACCACTGATTCGGATTTTATAAGAAGAAATAAATGAATACATATTATTAACACAAAATAATAGAGATATAGTAAAATTGGTTTTCTATTCAATAACGAAATAAGCTGAAACAGTAAAATGTAGCGAAAACAAGCTTGTTGGAATGGTGGCAGCTTATCTCTGAGAAGAGATGTGATGGCTACACTCATTCACAATAAGATAATTACAATGAGGCTTTGAAGGCATTTTTACAATAAGCAGAAATGTCAAAAACCCTATACATACAAAACTTAACCCTAGGAGATGAAGCGCCAAAAGTCATATGGGCCCCATTTGGGTAAGTTAGTACATCAACTTCCCAGGGTCATAACTTTTGCATACGATCTCCATTTTAGGTGTATGATAGCCCATTGGAAAGGTAACGTCGAGGAGATTAATTTTAGGAATAGTATCAAAGGAACTTACATATCTAAAACCATTTTTCCCAAAAAAAACATTGTTTAGGGCCTCAAAACGGCTCCAGAAGTGAAAACTGCTAAAAATAGTAAATTACCAAAATTGCCAAAAAAAAAATTTGAGCTAGTTGGAAAAGGTGGGTGGCCACCAATATCCATCTGGATCAGGTTATAGTGTTTTAGGATATTTTACATTTTCACCCTTGTTGTGTTGACACACATCACATTCAACCACAAAATTACGAATGTCATGTTTCATACCCTCCCAGAAAAACCAATGTTTGACCTGGTCATAGGTTTTGGTAAACCCGGAGTGCCCAACTATGGGTGTAGCATGATGCTCAGAAAGTACCTTGGATTTAATTTTTGAATGTTTACTTAAATACAAATGGCATTTTTATCGAAGATCATCATTGAGCCAAGAGTACCCTGGGGAAACTGGAGAATTGGACTGTAATTGTTGTATCAGATGCAAAATTTTGGGATCATGTAGCCATTCCTGCAGAATGGCTTGGAGCCAATCTAGTACAAAAAAAGACAGATAAAAAAGAGACCTTTCATCTTCATATTTTCTGGAAAGTGGATCAACAACCACATTGTCGTTTCCTTTTTTGTAAATGATCTCATAATCATATCCAAAGAGCTTAGTCACCCATTTTTTTTGCTCAGAGGATGAAAGGCGTTATTCCAAAAAATACTTGAGGCTTTGATGATTTGTCTTAATTTGGAATCATTTCCCCAATAGATAAGGTCGCTAAAGATCCACGGCATGCAAAATTGCTAGCATTTCCTTTTCATAGATTGATTTGCCCAAATTTCTCTCAGATAGTTGTTTGTTGGTAAAGGTCGAAGGACAACCCTCTTGCATAAGGACAATGCCAATTATTTTCCCAGAAGCATCACATTCTAAAAAAAAGTTATTTGTGAAACCAGGAAGGGCCAGGACTAGAGTGGTGCACATGGCCATCTTCAAGGTTTGAAAAGCCTGAGCAGCTGTTGGAGTCCAAGTGAAATAATTCTTTTTAAGGAGTGTAGTGAGAAGTGTCGCAATATTTTCATAATTCTTAACAAAATTGTGATAATAACTCGTTAAACCCAGAAATCCCCTCAATATTTTGAGATTTTTTGGGTGAGGCCAATATTGCATAGCTTCAATCGTTTTAGGATCCACTCCAATGTCGTCCTTTCCAACAAGATGACCCAAGTACTCTACTTCTGAGGTGACAAAAGCACATTTATATTGTTTGAGGAAATGTTGGTTTTGAAAGAGTATATGGAGAACTAAATCCACATCAGCAAGATGATTTGTCTAGGTTTTGTTGTAGATGAGGATATCATCAAAGAAAAATAACAAAAAATGATGGAGAAAAGTAAGGAAGAAATGATTCATGAGGCTTTGGAAAGTGGATGGAGCATTACACAAGCCAAAGGGCATGACCAAAAACTCATAGTGGTCCTCATGAGTTCTAAAGGTAGTCTTAGGGATGTCTGCCTCTTTCATATGGATCTGGTGGTAGCCCGAATGAAGGTCATGTTTAGTAAAGAACTGGGCGCCACTCAATTCATTCAAGAGGTTATCAATGACATGAATGGGAAATATGTCTTTAATGGTGATTTTGTTGAGGGTGTGGAATTCAGGACACATGTGCCAAGAAACTTATTTCTTAAGGACCATGACCATAGGAGAAGAGTAGGGGCTCATACTAGGGTAGATAACACCTACGTTGAGTAGTTCTTGAACCATTTTCTAAATTTCATTCTTTTGGGGAAAGGCGTGATGATAGGGACAGATATTGGGAGGAAGGCTTCATGGGACAAGGGGAATGGAATGATCATGAACACCACGGGAAGGAGGGAGTCCCCGGGGAGTGGAAAAAAACATTTTATGTTTAGAGAGGATGGATTTGAGGTCCTGCGGCACAAAGGGTGTCTCAGTGGCTTGGATGGCATGGATTTGGGCAATAATGTCAGAATGACCTTTTTTTATAAATGTTTTCATGAAATGGGAACTAATGATCTCCGAGGAACCAACGGTGATTCCTTGGAACTTATATTGTTGTCCCTCCTAGTCGAATTGCATGGTTAATTCCTTAAAATCCATGAGAATGGGACCAAAATTCCTTATCCATTCTGCACCCAAAACAATGTCACAACTGCCCATGTTGATAGAAAACATATGAGATTTCATATGGTAGTCACCAATTTGGAGATGCACATTTTCACAACGCCCTCCACATTTCATGGACACACCATTAGAAATCATGATTTGGAAATTATTGACTGCATAGATATAGAAATTAGTTTCTTGGGAAATGCAGGGATGAATAAAATTATGGGTGCTTCCACTATCAACAAGAATGATGAACTTCCTATTCTTGATGTAACCAATTATCTTGAGGGTTTGGGGAGCAGAGAAACTAGTGAGAGTATTTAGGGAAATGATTGGTTCTACTTCAGGAGGGTCTGAGGGGGGGATTATGTCTATGGGTTCAAGTGACACAGACACAAGGGGAGCCTCAACATCCTCTTCTGAAACATCCTCTGAGATGGCCATAAAAATATTTTTTTCCTTACACTTGTGTGCCAGAAAATATTTGTCATCACAATTATAACAAAGGCCTTTGAGTTGGCGTTCAAACATTTCGGCCCTAGTCAATTTCTGGATCTTTAGTGGAGTAGAAGGAGGAGTGGGTTTTACTAGTTTAGTTCGAGGAATAAAGGAGGGTTTTTGGTTTTGAGAAGAGACAACCTTTTGTTCTTCCTTATCTCCTTTAGTAGAGTCCACCCAACTCTAAGGCTGAGTCATGAGAACATGAGCACGAATCTCATCCTTGAGGCCACTGATAAAACATTCTTGGAGAAAAGCATCATACATGCCCTATGTACGCAAATCGATTCGCTCAAAAGAATCTATAAAGTCTTCCATTGTGCTAGATTGTTTCAACTTTTTAAAACGAGATAAATGGTTGGTGTCAGTGTCAAAGTGTTCATAAATCTCTGCCACAAAGTGTGTCCAAGACACATACCCTTGGCAGGCACTTTTTCTTCATTGCCAACATTCTTGATCTATATGGAGAACACCATACCAGAGTTTGGCCAACGCATCTGTATTTCCATACAAAGAGAAATAATGTTCCATTTGAGTTACCCAGCCACTGGGATTCAATCCATCAAAATTGGTCACATCCACATGAGGAAGGCGTAGGTCATGCTGAAAATGATGAGGCTGAAAATTTTGGGAATGAGAGGAAGTTTCACCTTCGGTATGCAAAGATGGGTCAGATAAGGGAATATCTGCATGGATATGCATCTTAGCGCAGATCGTCGTAGCAATAGATTCAAGCTGGGTAGTAATGCCTTCTTTGATCTCTTGTCTGATTTCCTCAATTGAGGTAGCGACTAAAGCCACGATGGATGAATTCATTTTTTGATTGATCGAGAGAATATTGGCATTGATCTGTCACACTTCTTGTTGGATTTTTTTGAAATTAGAGTGCAAAGTATTGAAGCGAGCTTCCAAGTCTTGGCTATGGGTATGGGCCATGATGAATAGGGAACACGAAAAGGGGCGGGTGGGACCAAATATAAAATGGGTTATGAGTGAAGTGCATCACAACGATCAGGGTGATGAGGGGAATCCAATGGGGTAAATACCAAATAAGGGTGTTGGAAGGAGGTCGGGTCCACAAAAAAAAAATTGTTGAAAAATGATAGGTATGACTGTGATCAGGGCGAAGAGAGAAAACCAATGGAATAGGTATCAAATAATGGTCCCAACGGGATCAATTTCTTCTTTTTGTTTTACTCCTGCAGAGTTATACTCTGATATGAAGAATACTGCAGTGATGAAATGTCCAAATGCTTAACAGGAAGAAATGTGTAGTAATTTCATAACTCAAATGCAGGAGATAGAGTTGTGTCGCAATATATCTTATATGTTCTATTTTTGTTTCCATCCCAAGGGTTAGGTATTCAAGGGTTCTATAGACAAGGGTTTACCTTGTGTTATATATCTTTGATATATGTGCGAGGTCCAACAGTAGTACTTGACCCAATATCTCAGGGAACCAACTAAGGAGGCTAGACCATACCCTTAGTCACACTACCTGACTACCCAGGTACTAAAGAGTATCTTCCCGAGTGTTTTTCTCGGTGGAACTATAGCAGTCAGGCGGCCGATCGGTTTATATACAAAGGGATTCAAGATATCTAGGTTGATTCGTATATAGGTATTGTCTGATGCGCTACCACTCGAAGGGGTACCAACAGGGGTTACAAGGGTGGCCAATAGATGTGCCCTTAAGTTCCACTTGTATTTCCTGTGTGTATGAATCCTCGACCGTGGGTTTATGCACATAACAACATATATATGTAGCTTAAAGACGTTGGAATACGTCTCTACCTTGAAAAAAATTAATCCACAATTTTCTGCCGACGAAGGTGCTCCAATACCACTTGTAATATTCCAGATATGAAAAGTATGCAGAACAGAAATAAATAGCTAGAAATGGTAGATGAACAACAATATAACCAGAAAAAAACCACTATAATACCAAAATGATAAAAAAATAACATCAACAATAACACTTTGATTACCGAGAGCAATGGTCACTTGCCTCTTCGAGGGGGCAACCTCCTGCAGAGTAGATGTCTATTACAATAATATTCAAGACAAAAGTTATCATACCCTCAACTCCTATTTATACTAAATATGTCTATCAAAAGAACCATCTAGAGGAAGATCCTTCTAGAAGCGAAAGCTTCTATTAGGTCTTCTTACATTGGACTTATTCTTCCTTATTGCTAGGCCTTATTAATATTTACCTTTATTACATGGAAATATATGAGGGGTTAGGTCCCTAACATTCCTACTTCTTCAATTCTTTCTTCCATTTGTTTGTTTGAATTCTGATTATCTTCTTGATATTTTTGTAGTTGACCTTTCACTAACTCGTTATCCTTTCTTAACTTTGAGAGTTCTAATTAAGTGTCCCTGTTTTCCAAGCTTAACTTCTCCAATTATTTATTTAAGTAATCAAATTTAGCTTCTTGAACATCACATATATTTTCTTTCTCATATAGATGGATTTTCGTTATTTCTTCTGTATTTTTTTCTTTTCTGATTCTTTGTTTAGAAAAGAAGTTTGTGCTTCAAGTATCTTAGAACATTGATCCGTTTCTTTTAGTTTTCTTTCTATTAGTTCATTTTTTGTTTTCGCTTCTTCAATTTGGACTTCAATTATTTTTTATTTCTCTTCAAATTTTCATAATTGTTCCTTTAGTAACATATTCTCTCCTCTAAGATTTGTGATTTCATCTTGATCATGGATAGGTTCTCTTCTATGTTGAGTTGTCTCATCTTTATACTTCGACAATTCACCTTTCAACTTTCTATTCTTTTATTTGAGTCTTCCAATTTATTCTAAGGCACATATGAGTTTCTCTTCAAGGTTCACTTAAGCATCAATCTCATGATTGTATTCTACCTCGTTATCACTATTATCAGAAAAAATATTGTCCTTATTGGAATATATATTCTCCCCCTGTCTGTTAGATTTATTTTATTTTCATCATTTTTGGAATCATCTTAATCATTGTTTTTTCCAATTTTTAAATAGGAACATATGGTTTCAAGGTGTTCTATTTGTTCACAATTAAATCAAAATGACTCGCCTTTGTATTTTCGCATGTTTACGGTTCCTTGCTTTACATGAAGATCTTGTATCTTGTCCCAGAGTTGTTTGGATAAAGTGCATTTTCCCACTTTAACTTTCATCAAATTAGGTAAAACATCCAGGATGGAATCCATTTCTATTTTGTTTTTCCTTCTTAATTCCTTCTTGGTTGAAGTCTTTAAAGGTTTCTTTGAAGTGACGTATCCTATAAAAATTGATTTCAAAACATTAAACCCATGTTCTTGTAAAAATACTTTCATCCTTATATTCCACATCTCATAGTTTTGACTATCAAATATTGGTGTTCCATTATTTGTGCACTCCATGATCTACCTTCTAGTGGTTAGACTAATTCTGAAGGACCTACTCTAATCCCAATTGTTGAACTATTAAACAATAATGAGAGGGGGGTTGAATCAATATTGCACAAAGTATTACAATGTTTCACTTTAATACTTTAATTATTCAATACATAATCATTCATAAGTGTTGTAGAAATTTATCCATGTTATCAGAGATCAACATAAAATATCAGTACACATAAATTTTAACGTGGAAAACCAAATGGGAGAAAACCACAAAAATTGTTTGTATAAAATTAAAATTTCATTTAGTTTATGAGAACCCACTCAAGGAGGCTACAACCCCATGGATTTACCATCACCAATTAGAAGGAGGCACCAACTCCCCAGCTTTACCTACACCAACTAGAAGGAGGAACCAACCCCTGATTTATAGGCACCAACTTGAAGGAAGCTCGAAATCCCTAATTTACCAACATCAACTGAAAGGAGGAAGAAACCCCCTGAATTTATGAGCACCAACTCAAAGGAAGTCGCAACTTCCCTACAAGAACTAACCTGCTAACTGAGGACATTGATCTTCCCGACCACCACCCTACTTGTTGGGTATGTGTTATATTCTTTGCATGTGTGTGTGGGGGTGTGTCAGATTTGACAATTGCGTCTAAAAATCCCAACTTCCTTTGTTTTTTGTGTCATGTGCGTTGGGTGCTTCCTAGGGGGGTCCCAGGGGGGGCCAGGTATGGCCCCCCGTTGGTTACATCCAGTGTTCAAGGCAATGCCCTGAAATTTGTTTTTGGGTGGTATTTGCTATTTTTAGCGGATTTTGCTATTTTTTGTGGTTTTGTAATTTAATCCCGGATTAAGGGATTAGGTTTTTGGTAGCTACGAAATACCTAAAAACATTTTATATATTGTATGGTAAATGGTGAAATTAATACAATAAAGAGTTGAATTTTTTTCTCCCAGTTAAGGGTTTCCGGTGTAAATCTTTGTGTACTATGTGTATGAGCCATTGATTAATTTCTATTTTTCTTAAGAATCTATATGCATTTCTTTACTTCATAGGTTTTAAAATTACATGTGGTATCAGAGATCATTTTTGGCTTCAGAGGGACACCTTTGTTGCTGAGGGTTTGGATCTATCTTGATAGATCAAGTTTATCTTGGGTCTGTGATAAAACTAGGTTTAGTGGGAGCTTTTGCAGTGGTTATTCAAGTGTAGAAAGAGGAATGGTCAGCTCTTCTAGAATCGATATAGAGAATTTCAATGATAAAAACTTTGAGCTATGGAATCTCAAGATGGAGGACCTCCTTGTAGACAAAGAATAATGGATAGTTTTGGATCCTAGCACACAACCTACTGGTACACAACCTATTGGCACACAGACAACTGGTACACAACCTACTAGAAAACAAAACTACTACTACACCACCTACTGGTATGTCGAAGGAAGATTGGGAGAAGTTGGACATACGAGCAAGGAGTACTATTCGACTCTACCTCACAGATTCAGTTCTCGGGAGAATCTACAGCCAAGGATAATGGAATAAGTTAGGGAATTTGTATCAATCAAAGTCCCTGGTAAACAAGTTGTTTCTTCGAAATAAGTTGTATCATCTTAGCATGAAAGATGGAGATTTTGTGAAAGAACATCTAAATTCCTTTAATACTCTAGTAAGTCAATGTATCTCTGTTAATATGACGATTGCAGAAGAAGACAAGTGTATTACATTGTTATGTTCTTTTCCAGACTCTTGGTATAATCTGGTTGTAGCAATTGGTAGTACCACTCAATCTACATTGAAGTATGAGGATGTAGTTGCATCCTTGTTATCTGAAGAGATGAGATGGAAAATCATGGATGGTCGTAGCACAGATTCTTTATTTGTAAGAGGTCATACTCAAGACAAGAATATTGGTAAGTCTCTGGGGGGGGGGATTTAAATCTACAGGTAGATCTAAGTCTCCAGGAAAATCTTTGAGGAAATGTTGGAAGTGTGGTAAAATAGGGCATTATAAGAAAGATTGCAAGTCTAAGAAGGTTGATAAACCAAAGGGATCTGATAATACCTCTTCGACAAAGGAAAAAAACCTCCACTGAAGAAGTGATGGGTGTTCTATATGCACTTAAAACACACTAAAAATCCTCAATTAAATTGTCAACCCGGGGTAAGTAAACTTAGAGTTGTAGCAAAATATATGCCAAGGTAGAAGTATTGGTAGTATTATATTCTAAATAAGGAAGTGCCTATCTAAGGGATAATCTACTCAAGCAAGGACAACTAATGATCAAACTCTACTAAGAAACTCAAACTATGTACCCTAAGTAACCTTTGAACGAAGGATCGATGGACAGTTCTAAGAAAGAAAATGGAAACCCTAGTTAAAGAAAACTAAATGAATCATAACGATAAGAAAAATAAATTTATTCATCTAATAAGCAATAGAAAACTACTTTAACTAGCCTACTTAAATTCAATAAGAAATTATCATATGAAAGCAAGAAAATGGATAATCAAGCAACTAACCTATCAAAGCAAGTAAACAACTAACTAGCCTAGGATGACTTCTGCAGCAAGTAAATTAATCAATAAGAAACTAACTAAGCTAAGAGACAAGTGAACTCTATTCTTAATTTAAATTTCACAATTATTTCTAATTTACAAAAGGAAATCTACTAAATTGAAAGAAAGAGGAATTAACAACTAATATTTAATCTATGATAAGAAAACTACTCTTTAATCTACCAAAGCAAGAATACTATCTATCCTACAACAACAACAAAACTATCTTCTGATCTATGAAAGCAATAAACTATCTTCTAATCTATGAAAACTCAAATATAGTGTTGATGGTTGTGTGAATGTCTCCGGTGTCTTATAATATCATGATGGAACTTCACATTGAAAGATAATTCAGAAGGGATAAACTCGATATTGACTTCAGTAGCAAAATGAAAAGTGTGAATTAGGCAATCCAGTGAGAACTTAGCCATTATGAAAACAACATCAATTATCCTGCATATCCATGTGATTATTTAATCATGCATTAATCATCAACAGTTATAAAGAGATTATGTGTTAAGAACCAAATATCAATATAGCATAGAAAATCCTCAGAAAAAGTACTCAACGCCTTGAGAAAGAGAGAATTTCAGATAATAAGCCTCTTCGAGGGGGAAACCTCCTTTTACCCCACTTAAATTTTCAAGTACAAGATGATTCAAAATGAAAATGTCTCCTTGGTATATATAGGAGACTAGGAGGTATAATTACAACTAATGGCCTAAAGCTAACATAAATAACATAACATTATTAATCTAATATGCCCCAATTAAGGGGTAATGAGCCAATATTAGGGCTTAACATGCCCCTCCCCTTGAGACAAGTGTTGTCCGCAACACTTGAGTAACTCTGGATACTTCTGTATAAAAGACAAATCTTCCCAAGTGGAATCTTCAGCCGGTAGTTTCCTCCATTTAATGAGATACTCTGAAATGGATCTATTCCTCAGTTGGTGAATTCTTGTGTCAGTGATGGCTTCAGGATCCAATATGATTTTTCCTTCCTCGTCAAGTTCTG
>ML812280.1:316833-334231 GCA_009831015.1 Picea engelmannii
GCTTATTTGGTGTAGAAGTTCCCTTTTTGGGTGGCATGTTGGCCAAGTATCACTTTTGAACCTTGATTTTGAGGTGGTTCTACTAGACAATATTTCTTCTATTGTATCTCCCAAGTTTTGGCCCTTCTGGGTATGAAAATTTCCTTTATGTATTTCTATGATGTTTCTTCTCTGCAATTCCACAGGTCTGATCAAAATTGGATGTGCAGGTTGGAATTTACTGTAATTTCCCCACAACTTGCCGATTTTTGGCCTTTCGAGGAGATCTCACTTGTATAGTGTGCCCAACACAAAATAATTGATATAAAATTATGAAACTCACACCAGAAATACTAAAGACTGTCCACAATCCAATGCAACCAGTCCTACACAATTTGGATACTCTAGGAAGAAGTTATGATTGTTTTACTTGGAACACCTTCTTGAGACTAGTCAATAGGACTAGTCAGATACCCTATCTTACACAGGGTGTATCTACAAATTTATGATGACCCAAAAGATGAAATTTTTACCATAGATACTTTACTAATTTTTGTAAATAGCCTCTAGAGCACAAGGTCTAAAATGTTACAGAAATTTTTTTATAGCGAAAATTCCGCAATGACTCAGTTCAGGACGATTCCAGAGCCCTATCTTGTACAGGATGTATCTCCGAAAGTATAAGACCTCAAGAGATGAATTTTGAACCCAACGTACCTTGATCCGTCTACTAAATATCCTCCAAGCCATTCCTTCTAAAACGTTTTATAAAAAAGGTTATAGTGAAAATTCCAAGTTGTCTCATATGTAGCAGCGAAACCCCAAGACCTTGATCTCTGATACCATATGTTAAGAACCAAATATCAATATAGCATATAAAATCCTCAGAAAAAAGTACTCAACACCTTGAAAAAGAGAGAATTTCAGATAATAAGCCTCTTCGAGGGGGCAACCTCCTTTTACCCCACTTAAATGTTCAATTACAAGATGATTCAAAATGAAAATGTCTCTTTGGTATATATAGGAGACTAGGAAGTATAATTACAACTAATGGCCTAAAGCTGACATAAATAAAATAACATTACTAATCTAATATGCCCCAATTAAGGGGTAATGAGCCAATATTAGCGCTTAACATTATTCTATGAAATTCAATTTCACTCTATACTACGTAAGAAAATTCATACTATACGAAATTCAATCATTAACTACAAATTGAAATTGCAACATAAATCTAAGAAAGAAATTGCATGAAGTAAGCTAAACTAGTTCTATTTAATAATTCAAATTGCAAAAAGAAGAAATACTCATAAACAAAAATTAAATATTATTCTAGCATATGACAAGTAAGTAAATTAATTAACAACTAGATAAGCAAAAACTAAATAGTAATTGAATAAGCAATCTAAAAATGAAAACTAGAACTAATACTATCCATCCACTGAAGCTTTGTCAAAGAAAACATGAATTAAAATTATGTTCTAAAACTTTGTTTTAAACTCTATTTTAAACTTGATTTTAAACTTTGTTTCAACATAAAGAAATCTTAGTCTATCATCTAATCACACATGGGGTTAGTGTTTAAGCTTGCAAGATTTCTTCTACTAATTAAAATTCATTACATATCAACAAGATCCTTCATAAGAACCTGCAAAAGGAAACTAAGACAATTAAGCTATAACAACAATTTATACAGTGAGAAAACAAAATAACACTTCATGTACAGGAAAAGAAATAAAAAGGCATCTATGCTACTTAATTCATAAGAAAAATCATAGGATAGTTACCCAGACTATTGGTGGGCCCGCAAGCAAGTCGTGGTCACTCCTCAAATTCACACCATGAACTTCAACAAAGCGATTTCACCATTAAAACTAAAAACCCAGGTTTTACACAGTCTGGCAAAACGAAAATGCCAAAACAAAGCTAAAATTGTCTTTGTCTCTAGCACACGACTTCTTGAACTTCTTAACTATTGTCTGACCACTGAGGTGGTATTTATAAGGTTTACAAACTAAGAGGTCGACCAGTGGAGGGTCGATCCTCTTCTAAAAACAGTAAATTGCATTTAAGATGCCCCAACTGTTGAAATGAGGCAAGCCAATAATCGCCCAACATAACAGGCCAAATCGAGTTGTCAATAGTTCAGTAGCTATGGGGAACGAGCACGAGAAAAACCCATGTCTCTGATTCTCCCATCATTGGTTGCCAATACCATAACCGCCAAATTACCCATTGTTTTTCTACAGGACAGAGTGTCAGACGGAGTGTCAGATGGAGTACCGGACTAAGTGCCAGATGGACTATCGGACTGAGTGTCGGAAGCAAAAACAAGATGCGATTTTTCCTTATGACACCAAACAATGTGAATTAGATTCTTGCAAACATAAAATCATACTGAATTACACTCAAGATCATCTTAAAACACGAATTATGCATACCTGGTGTGGATCATAGTGTTTGGCACAAAATATCTTCAAAAACTTCTTCAAAACATGAAAACGCATATATACATTCAGCAAAAGTATCTAATTAAAGTCATAAAATCGATCATATCATGGGCCCAACATTACCCCCACACTTATGATTTTGCAGGTCCCAGTGAAAGAAAAAATAAATTTTCCCTCATGACTAAACTTGTTGAGGAGGATCAGATTTAGAAGCTTCTCCTTCTTGATGTGGATACTTTGCCTTATGCTTCTTATGTTGCTTCAATTGTGATCTGGGGCTATGGTTGGATTTGGTCATCTCATCAACCAACCGTTGAAGGGAGTTTACCTTTTCTTGGAGGATTGCATTATCATGGTGAAGATGTGTGTCTATTGTCTTCCTTTCTTCCAACTGTTCCATAAGCTGAAAATTCACTTTTTGTAGCTTCTCAATGGCTAGGACAAAATCAATGATCTTGGAGGAAGTATTACACCCTTTGAAATATGTGGACTATATATCATTCTTAGGATCTGGGGTAGGCATTGGTGAAGTAGGAGTAATAGGGGGTTGATAAGGAGAGACACGTTCTGATTTTGTCTTTATTTGGGGCTCTAATTCCTTCGCAGAAACTTCCCTAAGTCTCTTGTGAGGGCACTCAAGATCAGAGGACACTTGGGTAGGGTTGGAAGAAGGTAGGGGTTTTGCATAAGGTTTTTCCCTTGTGCTCCGGGTACTCTTTTGAAAGGTTCCTTTATCAAATCGATTGGCTCCTCTACTATTTGTGGGAATTGTAGGAAAGTCTTGTTGAATCACTTCTTGGATATTTTTAGGTGTGGGATCAAGAGATATTGAAGGCATATAAAGACTAGCAATAGGCTTCCTTTGATCTTTACTCTTGTTATTTTTACCCGATGAGGATGCAGGGGTGCCAACAAGCTTTTTGAATTGTTCCAGTAAAGAAATAGTTTGTGCAAGGGGGTTTGGAGTCCTTGGAGAGCGGGGCTTGGATGGATAAATGGTCCTTAAACCAAGTGTATTTTTTCCAGTCTTAATTGTCAAGTGAGGTTTTTCAAATTGATAGATTAATGCATCCCAAGTTTTCCCCTGTTTCTCTAATTCGGCTAGGACAAGGAGTTTGATTAGGCCATGGTGAAAGAGTTTGTTGTGGGGGTTAGTTACATTCTTCCTCACTTGAGAGGACATCTTCTCCAAGATCTTTATAAAGTAGAAGGGAAAATTCAAAGGTTTGTTGAATTGAAAATGAGCTAGCAATCTAAAATGACAGGCTTTGAAAGTGGAATATCTACCTTTGCATGTGATCAACTTGGTGATGACTATGAGAGGGTTGATCAATTCCTCTTTTATCCATTCCCTAGAATATCCTTTTTCTCCTGATATGTTCTGGAATTCGGGGTTAAAAACCCTGTTATAACTTGAGCGCATCAGATGGTGGTTTTTTAATCATCTATCTCCCATTCTTGGAAGCTTCGTGGTTGCATCAATGGACTCTTCTAAGACCCCAAAGGTGAGAGACCCCATGCATGTTGTCTTCCGATCGAAACAGAGGGAAAATTGAATGGAGATTCCATCATCGTGGCCCTCCAAGTGTGATAAGAATGGCCCCCAACCTGCACGCAAAAACACCTCTCTACACATTGCAAACTTAGGAATGTCAAAAATATTTTCATAGGAAGAGGGTTCATACATCTTGGGCATTGTGATAAGGTCAAGAAATAGATAGAGGAGAAATTCACCAAGAGAGGGTGCAATTGGGCCAAGGAATGGCACAAATTGAGCAAGGGTCGAGCGCAATTTGAACAAGGGAAGGAATGATAGAGGCTGAGAGCATTCTCTAAGACAGGGGCAGCGCAAATGGTAGAGGTTAATTGGGATAATAGGTAACCTCAGCCCGTATTTGAATTCACCTAGGGTGGAGTTGGTTGCACACATGCACGTAAGAGTTTCCTTGTGTGGGAAATTTCGAAGTCAAAGGCACCTTTTTTGGGGAAAATGATGTGCAATTAGATCAATGTCCAAGTATTTGACTTGGACATTTGATCATGAACATACTAAAGCATCCTCAATCAATTGCCTTCAACCAATTTAATTAAATGTCATTGAATTCTGGTTATCTGAAATTGTGGACAGTTGTTGATGTGTAACTTCATATGGCACTTCATTCATCACCTCATATGGCACTTCATACGACACCTCTGTGTTAAATACATTTCTACCTCTTGTAATGGATAGCTTGCAATATTGAAATGTTTTTTACAATCACAGTGGTTAAGAGCAGAGGAAGAATGCTCCCTTGTTGTTGATTTTTCCACCATGCTCACTCAATCCTCTTGCATAGGACATGCAATGTCAAACCTACAATGTACAACTTGTAACAAAAAATAAACCAATAGAGTGGTCTGTTAAGTATATGTTCAACAATTTATAGCACACGAGAGTTTAGCATTTAAAAAATAAAATTATTATTGATGTAATAACCTGTATCATGAAAATAATACAAAAAAAATTACAAATTTTTACTTCTCTAGGCAATGATCATTTGTCAACACATGAACCCCTCCCCCACACCTAAGTATTGTGACACCTCACAATCAAAATGATAGGAAACCATTCAATTCTCCCAATAGCCGAAGATTTACAGTTTGTAAAGTGTAAAGATAAATTTTACAGATTGGTCTGACGAGACAGTTAAAATATGGCCCCACCTATAGGATAAAAGATCCTATATATAGATAAGAAGAGGTAGGAAAGAGAGTTTCAATATAGTCTTAGAGTTAGTTCCCAATGGCAAGTTTATGGAGTTCATTAACCTTAGCTTATCCATACATACTTCATGTCATCTTTCTCTACAAGTAATGTCGTACATACATACTTTAAATTTATTATTTATTTTTGTGTCAGATTACCATCCTTGCTAGGTAGAATGCCCTGGTGCCAGCAAGCCTGTTCAGTACTCTGGTGGATTTACCTAGTCATACTACAGGCTGGTACCCGCTGCCAGCATACCTGTTCAGTATCCCGACGTGTTAGCCTCTTACACCCTCAAAGATTGGTCCTCCATCTTTTAATATTTTAGTATAATATTTCTTTATGCAAGAAGATGGGGGAACAACTCTGAAAACAACTTTTATTTATTTTTTCAATTGGGATGGTATTTATGTTAGAGGATGACTTTTCGTTATATTACTTAGTGATTGTCCCAATGTAAGGGGTACTTAAGCGGGTGTGGCCTATCTAAATATATGATATAATCAAGCGATTTAGTGTGTAGTGGATGGTAACATTGAGAAAGAACATAAAGGTATCTCTAGGCTCAACTCACTTTCTTCGTTTGTAGTTATTGTGATGTTTCCATGACTAACCCCTAATTAGACCTCCTTGTTACTCTTTAATAAAGACACTTTACTCACTTACTCGGGTTTCTTGGAAAACATTGTACGAGATACCTCTAAGCTTGATGGTTATGGTATCACTTCCTTATACAGTGGTGAAGAGTTTCAAGAGCAACTGCTTTGGAATGCCTTAAGAAAATCAATTTTTTTGCAAAAATATGGCTAATTACAGCAAGTCAATATTCATTTGATGCTTAGCAGACAAACAAATTCAGCTGTAACAATGTTGTGAAGAGAAATCCTTCTTTTATATTTCCTTGAAACTTTCTCCTCCTGGTGAAATAAATACTTACAAAAATCTCTAGAATCAAAATTCAAAAACTATTTACATGTGTACAGTAGAAAATTCATAAAACTTTTCAAGAAAAAGGGGGTACTTCTCCATATACTAAGGTCGATGCCTTGTTATTTGACATGACCTATAGAAAATCCTCTTTGTAAATGGGCTTATGATAAAATTTGAGTCGGTGTCCATTTACTACAAAGGAGACTTGTACATCATCAATTGTTCTGATTTTTACAGATCCATTGTCATATACAATGTCTACCTCGTAAGCACCCAACCATCGGGTGGTGATTTTTCCTTTGAAGGTTTTAAATCAAGAATCAAACAGCAAAGCCCAATCACCAGGTTGGAAGTGTTTCTTCTTAATAAAATTTTCATGCCACTTTCTCATCTGGTTTTGGACAAATATTGTTCGTTGGATGGAATCTTGCTTGATTTCATCCAACTCATTCAATTGTAGGGCTCGCTGCATTTGAGCCTCATCTAAGTTTAATCCCAATTCTACAGAAATATGGAAGGTCCTTACTTGGAACTCTATTGGTAGAAGTACTTGTTTCCCGTACACTATCTCATAAGCGATATGCCCAGTGGTGTTCCTCTAGGTCATCTGATATGCCCACAAAACCTCTAGAAGCCTATCAGCCCAATCCCAGTGATGTAATTGAACATTCTTGGTTAGGATAGCTTCCAGAACTTTGTTTGTAGATTCTACCTGACCATTGGCTTGCGGGTGATATGGAGAATATTTACAATGTTTAATCCCATATTTCTCTGTTAGCTCTTTCATCAGCTTGGAATTGAATTGAGTTCCCTGGTCCGTAACAATTTCATGAGGGACACCGAAGTGGGTAAATATGTATTCATAGATGAATTCGACAACAAACGTTTATGTAGCCCTAAATAGGGATTTTTCCTCTACCCACTTGGTGACATAGTCCATACAAACCAAAGTCTTGTTCCTTTTATGAGACATGGGTGAAATTGGTACTACAAAGTCAAGGGCCCATTTTTCGAAGGGTTCTATCATAAATTGGGCATGCAAAGGAATTTCATCGAATGACATAGGTCTTCCTATCCTTTGGAAACTATCACAACTTCTCACATACTTGGAAGCATATTTGAAAATGCTAGGCCAATAGTAACCTAAATGTACCACCTTATATGTTGTGTGTTTGTCAGAAAAATGACCACCACATGGTCCATCATGAAAACTTCATAGTCTTTCCAGTACCTCACCCTCTCGGACATATATACAAATAATCAAATAAGGACGTGCGCGAAAATGGTCATGGCCATCCCAAGAGAAATTAGCACTCTCTGTAATAATTTTATGCTTTTCATGAGGTGACAAATGAATTGGTAACTTCCTAGTAGCCAGATAGTTTTCCATATCTGCAAACCATGGGGTATTGACAGAGAGGGAAAAAAGGTGCTCGTCTGCGAAACTATCATCTACAGGGATATCATCATCATCCTCATTTTTTATTCATGGAAGAAAATCAACTACCATGTTATCCTTTCCAGGTCAATCAAGCACAGTGATATTCAATTCTTTCAATAACAGGAGCCACCTAGTCACTCAGCCATTAGTTATGGGTTTATTCATGAGAAATCTAATGGTGGAATGATTTGTATGTATGAATACTTCATAACCTATAATGTAATGACGAAACTTGTCGATAGCATGAACAACTGCCAGGAATTCGTTCTCGGTAACTGTGTAATTTAACTCAGTAGGGGACAATTTATTTCTCACAAAATAAATGGCATAGGATTGTTGGTCGTCTTTCTTCCCTAATAATCCTCCTATTGCGGTGTCGGAGGCATCAACAGGATATGTGAAATGGGAGAGTCCAACTGGGCCCTCTAATAATGGGTGCCACAGAAAACTTACCTTTCAGGGTTTCAAAGACAGTTTGCACTGCTCAGTCCAAACAAAATCAACATCTTTTATTACCAATCCAAACATAGGTGCAACAATCTTTGTAAAATTTTCAATAAACTGCATGTGTGTGTGTGGGCATGTCAGATTCGACAATTGCATCTAACGATCCCAACTTCCTTCGTTGTTTGTGTCATGTGCACCGGGTTCTTCCTAGGGGGGTCCCAGGGGGGGCCAGGTATGGCCCCCCCTTGGTTACACGCAGCGTTCGGGGCAGCGCCCCGAAATTATTTTTCTGGGCAATATTTGTTATTTTTAGCAGATTTTGCTATTTTTTGTGGTTTTCTAAATTAATCCCGGATTAAGGGATTAGGGTTTTGGTAGCTACAAAATACCTAAAAACATTTTATATATTGTATGGTAAATGGTGAAATTAATACAATAAAGAGTTGAAATTTTTTCTCTCGGTTAAGGGTTTCTGGTGTAAATCTGTGTGTACTATGTGCATGAGCCATTGATTAATTTCTATTTTGATTAAGAATCTATATGCATTGCTTTACTTCATAGGTTTGAAACTTACATGTGGTATTAGAGATTGTTTTTGGCTTCAAAGGGACACCTTTGTTGTTGAGGGTTTGGCTCGGTCTTGATAGATCAAGTTTATCTTGGGTTT
This sequence comes from Picea engelmannii, assembly GCA_009831015.1. Taxonomy (NCBI): domain Eukaryota; kingdom Viridiplantae; phylum Streptophyta; class Pinopsida; order Pinales; family Pinaceae; genus Picea; species Picea engelmannii. Next base: position 325,494 of record ML812280.1, read on the forward strand.
GTGATAAACCTGGGTTTAGTGGGAGATTTTGCAGTGGTTATCCAAGTGTAGAAAGAGGAATGGAGAGCTCTTCTAGAATTGAGATAGAGAAGTTCAATGGTAAAAACTTTGAACTATGGATTCTCAAGATGGAGGACCTCTTGTAGACAAAGAACAATGGATCATTGTGGATCCTAGTACACAGCCTACTGGTACGCAACCTACTGGCACACAAACGACTGGTACACAACCTACTAGTACACAAACTACTAGTACACCACCTACTAGTATGTCGAAGGAATATTGGGAGAAGTTGGACATAAGAGCAAGGAGTACTATTCAACTTTGCCTTTCAGATTCGGTGTTGTTGAATGTCTCGAGAGAATCTACAGCCAGTGAACTATGGAATAAGTTAGGGAATTTGTATCAATCAAAGTCCCTGGTAAACAATTTGTTTCTTCAAAAGAAGTTGTATCATCTTAGCATGGAAGATGGAGATTCTGTGACAGAACATCTAAATTCCTTTAATACTCTAGTAAGTCAACGTGTCTCTGTTAATATTACGATTGCAAAGGAAGATAAGTGTATTACTTTGTTATGTTCTTTTCCAGACTCTTGGTATAATCTGGTTGTACCAATTGGTACTACCACTCAATCTACATTGAAGTATGAGGATGTATTTGCATCCTTGTTATCTGAAGAGATGCGGCAGAAAAGCATGGATGGTCATAGCACAGATTCTTTATTTGTAAGAGGTCATACTCAAGACAGGAATCTTGGTAAGTCTTTAGGGGGGAGATCTAAATCTATAAGTAGATCTAAGTCTCCAGGAAAATCTTTGAGGAAATGCTGGAAGTGTGGTAAAACAGGGCATTATAAGAAAGATTGCAAGTCTAAGAAGGTTGATAAACCAAAGGTATCTGATAGTACCTCTTCCATAGAGGCGAAAACCTCCACTAAAGAAGTCATGGGTGTTCTATATGCACTAAAAACCCTCAATTAAATTTTCAACCCGGGGTAAGTAAACTTAGAGTTGTAGCAAAATATATCCCAAGGTAGAAGGATTGGTAGTACTATAGTCTAAATAAGGAAGTGCCTATCTAAGGGATAATCTACTCAAGCAAGGACAACTAATGATCAAACTCTACTAAGCAACTCAAACTATGTACCCTAATTAACCTTTGAATGAAGAATCGATGGATAGTTCTAAGAAATCAAATGGAAACCCTACTTGAAGAAAACTAATTGAATCATAATGATAAACAAAATCAAGTTATTCATCTAATAAGCAATAGAAAACTACTTTAACTAGCCTACTTAAATTCAATAAGAAATTATCATATGAAAGAAAGAAAATGGACAAGAAAGAAACTAACCTATCAAAGCAAGTAAACAACTAACTAGCCTAGGATGACTTATGCAGCAAGTAAATTAATCAATAAGAAACTAACTAAGCTAAGAAACAAGTAAACTCTATTCTTGATTTAAAATTCAAAACTATTTCTAATTTACAAAAGGAAATCTATTAAATTGAAAGCAAGAGGAATTAACAACTAATCTTTAATCTATGATAAGAAAACTACTCTTTAATCTACCAAAGCAAGAAAACTATCTATCCTACAACAATAACAAAAATATATTCTGATCTATGAAAGAAATAAACTATTTTCTAATCTATGAAAACTCAAATATAGTTTTGATGGTTGTGTGAATGTCTACGGTGTCTTATAATATCATGATGGCACTTAACAATGAAAGATAATTCAAGAGGGATAAACTCGATATTGACTTCAATAGCAAAATGAAAAGTGTGAATTAGGCAATCCAGTGAGAACTTAGCCGTTATGAAAACAACATCAATTATCCTGCATATCCATGTGATTATTTAATCATGCATTAATCATCAACAGTTATAAATATATTATGCTATGAAATTCAATTGTACTCTATATTACGTAAGCAAATTCATACTATAGTAAATTCAATCATTAACTACAAATTGAAATTGAAACCTAAATCTAAGAAATAAATTGCATGAAGTAAGCTAAACTAGTTCTATTTAATAATTCGAATTGCAAAAAGAAGAAATACTCATAAACAAAAATTAAACATTATTCTAGCATATGACAAGTAGGTAAATTAATTAACAACTAGATAAGCAAAAACTAAATAGTAATTGAATAAGCAATCTAAAAATGAAAACTAGAACTAATACTATCCATCCACCGAAGCTCTCTCAAAGAAAGCATGAATTAAAATTCTGTTCTAAAACTCTATTTTAAACTTGATTTTAAACTATGTTTCAAAATAAAGAAAGCCTACTCTATCATCTAATCACACATTGGGTTAGTGTCTAAGCTTGCAAGCTTGCTTCTACTAACTAAAAATTCATTACATATCAACAAGATCCTTCATATAGATCTTCAGTGCCGTTCAAATTGGCCACCGCCTAGATATGATGTATGCAGCACACTCCATAGCATCCCCACGACTACAGTGTCCTACCTGCGTGTAAGCCTACGCGATTCCAGCAGGATGGCGAAAGAAAGATGATGATGGCGACTCGCCTGGTCAAAAGGTTACATGAATGTTTCTAATTTGCATTTTCTCCTAGCAGTAGATATTAGATATGTCTGTAATGAGGTTGTTAGACACTCAACTGAATGCATTCAGGCTGTCCGTCCTGGTTTCCTTCAGGAAGGATGATAGCCTGGAAAATTTTTGCTTGTTTGAAGACAGATGGAAACTTCAGGCCAACTGTATCGGTTTCCTCTTAGTAGGCAGGACAGTTGGCGGCATTATTAGACTTTGTAAATTTGCACTAGTAATATAAACATGATCCTCCCCTTTTTTACTTAAAAAAAAAAACAAGATCCTTCATAAGAACCTACAAAAGGAAACTAAGACAATTAAGTTATAACAACAATTTATACAGTGAGAAAACAAAATAACAATTCATGTACATGAAAAGAAATAAAAAGACATCTATGCTACTTAATTCATAAGAAAACTCATAGGATAGTTACCTAGACTGTTGGTGCCCCCCCCAGAAAGTCGTGGTCACTCCTCAAATTCACACCATGAACTTCAACAAAGCGATTTCACCATTAAAATTAAAAATGCAGGTTTTACATACTCTGGCAAAACAGAGCTAAAATTGTCTTTGTCTCCAGCACACGACTTCTTAAACTTCTTAACTATTCTCTGACCACTGAGGTGGTATTTATAAGATTTACAAATTGAGAGGTCAATCATTGGAGGGTCGATCCTCTTCTAAAAATAGTAAATTACATTTAAGATGCCCTAACTGTCGAAATGAGGCGAGCCAATAATCGCCCAGCATAACAACCCAAATAGAGTTGTCAAGAGTTCATTAGTTGGAGGGCATGAGCACGAGAAAAACCCATGTCTCTGATTCTCCCATCATTGGCCTCCAATACCATAACCGCCAAATCTCCCATCGTTTTTGTGCAGGACGGAGTGTCGGATGGAGTACCGGACTGAGTGTTGGATGGAGTACCAGACTCAGTGCCGGAAGAAAAAACAAGCTGCAATTTTTCCCTTTGAAATCAAAAAATGCAAATTAGATTCCTGGAAACATAAAATCATATTGAATTACACTCAATATCATCATAAAACATGAATTATGCATTCCTAGTGTGGATCATAGTGTTTTGGCACAAAATCTCTTCAAAAACTTCTTCAAAACATGAAAATGCATATATACATTCGACAAAATTATCTAATTAACGTCATAAAATCGATCATATCACGAGCACAACATTACCCCCACACTTATGATTTTGCAGGTCCCACTGCAAATAAAAAAGAAATTTCTCCTCATGACTAAGATTGTTGAGGAAGATCAACTTTAGAAGCTTCTCCTTCTTGATGTGAAGAGTTTTCCTTATGCTTCTTGTGTTGCTTTAGTTGTGCTCTGATTCTGCAATTGGATTTGGTCATATCAACAACCAACTGTTGAAGGGAGTTTACCTTTGCTTGGAGTATTGCATTATCATGGTGAAGATGTGTGTCTATTATCTTCCTTTCTTCAAATTGTTGCATAAGCTGAAAATTCTCTTTTTGTAGCTTCTCAATGGCTGGACAGAATCAGTGGTCTCGGAGGAAGGCTTAGACCCTTTGAAAGATGTGGACAATCTATCATTCTTAGGATCTAGGGCAGGCATTGGTGAAGTAGGAGTAATAGGGGGTTGATAAGGAGAGGTAGGTTCTAATTTTGTCTGTCTTTGGGGCTCTAATTCGTTCACAGAAACTTCCCTAAGTCTCTTTTGAGGGCTCTCAAGATGAAGGGACACTTGGATAGGGTCCGAAGTAGGCAAGGGTTTTGCATAAGGTTTTTCTCTTGTGCTCTGTGTACTCTTTCAAAATGGTCGTTTATAAAATCGATTGGCTCCTCTCATGTTTGTGGTAATTGTAGGAAAGTCTTGTTGAATCACTTCTTGGATACTTTTAGGTGTGGTATCAAGAGATATTGAAGGCATCTAAAGATTAGCAATAGGCTTCCTTTGATCTTTAATCTTGGTATTTTTACTCGATGAGGATGCAGGGGTGTCAACAAGATTTTTGAATTGTTCCAGTAAAGAAATAGTTTGTACAAGGGGGTTTGGAGTCCTTGGAGAGAGGCGCTTGGATGGATAAATGGTCCTTAACCCAAGTGTGTTTTTACCAGACATAATTGTCAAGTGAGGGTTTGCAAATTGATAAATGAATGCATCCAAAGTTTTCCTTTATTTCTCTAATTCGGCTAGGACAAGGAGTTTGATTAGGCCATGGTGAAAGAGGTTGTTGTGGGGGTTAGTTACATTCTTCCTCACTTGAGAGGACATCTTCTCCAAGTTCTTTAGAAAGAAGAAGGGAAAATTCAAAGGTTTGTTGAACTGAAAATGAGCTAGCAATCTGAAATGACGGTATTTGAAAGTGGAATATCTACTTTTGCATGTGACTATCCTGGTGATGACTATGAGAGGGTTGATCAATTCCTCTTTTATCCATTCCTCTTGAGATGTTTTGGAATTCGGGCTTAAAAACCATGTTATAACTTGAGCACAACAGCTGGTGGTTTTTGAACCATCTATCTCCTATTCTTGGAAGCTTCGTGGTTGCAGCAATGGAACCTTCTAAGACCCCAAAGGTGAGATACCCCACGCACGTTGTCTTCCCATCGAAATCGAGGGAAAATTGGATGGATATTCCATCATCGTGGCCCTGCAAGTGGGATAAGACTTGCCCCCGGCCTGTATGCAAAAACACCTCTCTGCATTGTGAAAACTCAGGAATGGATAAAATATTTTCATAAGAAGAGGGTTCATACCTCTTGGGCATTGTGATAAGGTGAAGAAATAGACAGAGGCGAAATGCACCAAGAGAGGGTGCGATCGGGCCAAGGAATGGCACAAATTGAGCAATGGTCGAGCACAATTTGAATAGGGGAAGGAATGATAGAGGCTGAGAGCATTATATAAGACAGGGGAAAGGAAAATGGAAGAGGTCAATTGGGATAAAAGGTAACCTCAGCCCGTATTTGAATGCACCTAGGGTGGAGTTGGTTGCACACATGCACGCATGAGTTTCCATGTGTGGGAAATTTCGAATTCAGAGGCACGTTTTTGGGGGAAAATGATGCGTAGTTAGATCAATGTCCAAGTCTTTTGACTTGGACATTTGATCATGAACATATCTAAAGCATCCACAATCAATTGCCTTCAACCAACTCAATTAAATGTCATTGAATTCTGGTTATCTGAAATTGTGGACAGTTGTTGGTGTGTAACTTCAAATGGAACTTCATTCCGCACCCCATAGGGCACTTCATACGGCACCTCATACATCACTTCATATGAAACCTCTATGTTAAATACATTTCTACCACCTGTAATGGATAGCCTGCAATATTGAAATGTTTTTTACAATCACAGTGGTTAAGAGGAGAGGAAGAATGATCCCTTGTTGTTGATTTTTCCACCATGCTCACTCAATCCTCTTGCATAGGACATGCAATGTCAAGCCTGCAATGTACAACTTGTATCAAAAAATAAACCAATAGAGTGGTATGTTAAGTATATGTTCAACAATTTATAGCACACAGGAGTTTAGCATTTCAAAAATAAAATGATTGTTGATGTAATAACCTGTATCATGAAAATAATACAAAAAAATTTACAAAATTTTACTTCTCTAGGAAATGATCATTTTTCAACACATGAACCCCTCCCCCACACCTAAGTATTGTGACACCTCATAATCAAAAGTATAGGAAACCAGTCAATTCTCCCAATAGTCGAAGATTTACAGTTTGTAAAGTGTAAAGATAAATTTTACAGATTGGTTTGACGAGACTGTTAAAAGATGGACCCACCTATAGGATAAGATATCCTATATATAGATAAGAAGAGGTAGCCAAGAGAGTTTCAAGATATGTTTCAGGATTAATCCGTAAGTGCGGACACGAACCGATCTCCCTAGATCCACCTGGATCTAGAACAAAACAGGACATAATAACACACTTTCCCTAGATCTAGCTTATTGAATGAACTAAGAGATAAAGATTATGGACATACCTTATGAACGCTTTCCTTAGGTATCTGTTGCTCCAAGATTTTCTCCAATTCTCTTGCACCGTTCAGATCACAACAATACAAACCAATCGAAGAAAAGGAAGATTAATATATTCAATAGCTAGTCTATACATATGATCAAGGAATTATGTAATAAAGTGACATCATCTTTATGGGAAAGGGACATATTACTGTATTGAATTAATTGAAAGTGAAACTTACAACTTGAGCCTTGATGTCGTAGGTCTCCTTTCAATGGCTCCTATCTCTGACACACACACTTGCTCATGCATGAAGAAAATCAACCACTTTTGATGACCTTGCTGTTGTCTCTAGCTGCTGTAGCATCAGTCCTTCATACAGGCTTTCAATAATTCTCCAATCAATCTCTTGCTAGCTTGCTTCTAACCTTTACCATGAGCAATCTCTCTAATATATAGGAGAAGATAGATTAGTTACTTGGATAGGAATGATCCCAAGATATCTGGAATGCCAGCACTTAGATAACCATTCGTTAACCAACTCATTCTTCTCAAATATTCCCTTCTAGAAGGCTCGAGAACTTCATTTTTTTCCTCTTTAAGAAGATGTTTGCACCCTAGCAGTTAGGTACAGTGTGAACCCCTCGCACTCCATCTTAATGCAGCCTGCGAGAATCAGGCATTCTCGCAGGCAAGTATATAGGTAGCATGCGAACTTCTTTAAAAACTATGATTTTTGGAAACAGACAAGTGTAACTTTTCTCAGGAAAGTATTCTTATTGAAGAGCTTGATTTTCCATCATCATAACATCATCACAATATCATCACGATGACCAAAATTGTGGATAACATAATGCCCCCCAAAGTATGAGAGTGGAATCAGTGACAGTCGATGGACTTTGTAAGCTGCATGTGTGTGTCACGAACCAAGATCGCATCTAATCGAAAACCTACAAACATCCAAGCATCGACAAAATATCATATATATCCTGTCTAAGTTAGGCATTCCCATGCTCACATCATAGACTAATGACATCATAAACAAAGGTCATGGCCACCAATCATACACTGTGGATCCATGCAGTCATAATATAGCATAGCCACCTAAATACATTGTGGATCTATGTGACAAATTTTCAGTCCAGACGACATAGCCACGAAACATACACAGTGGATCTATGTGTCGCAAATTATACATACTCCATCGCAACCTGGATCACTTAAGACAATATCCAGGGTCTTCAACCTCATCGCCCAAAGTACGAATCTAACCATGTGATTACATGTGTCGAAGTCGAACATGGTAGAAACCACTTGATTACCGGTCATTGATGTAACCGTTAACAAGTGCGAGGGAAATCACCATTGATGTCAATGACTCCCAAGGTACTAAAGTAAAATCCATCGACTGTGAATAAATGAGTTGATGTCGAACAATCGACAGAATCTTTCGATCAGAGGTCAATGATGTAAACCCACTGTCGAAAGTGAGGAAACTTGCCATTGAGGCATGCAAGCTCCAAGGTACTAAATGATTTCTAAGTCTTAATTCTGGATAATGTGTTGATGTCGACGGAACAAGACTCATCACAGGAGGGCCTTGATGTATCCCCCATCAATGACACAAAATGAGTAACAGAGTTTGAAAGTGAAATAGAGCATGTAACCATTGGAATTTGGACACAGGGAAGGCCGACACGGAGAGAATGGATAACTGCAGATGGCCGACTCAATATAGGTTTTATGTGGACTTCTCTTGAACATATGAATGACACGACCAATGATTTGGCAGCATTGACTCAAAGACGACACATGGAAAGACCTTGATATCAAATCGAATGAGAGACAAATGGATTACCCAAACCAGCTTCAAATGAGGAATAGGGGGTGTCATGTTCAAGAGCGACACTTACTGCCAATTAACACAAATATGAAACATATCCCTTTCCCAAATTTCCCCCCACCATTTCTAGCAAGTACCTCTTTATTTTTACGCAAGCTTCAAGAGGATCACATATGATTTTTGATATAATCTCATCCTTCGGACGAGTCCCTCGGACTATTTTTAACGAACCCTAGGAAGGAGTGGTTCGGTCCCATTACGGGTCTGTCAATGTTTGTTTAACGAGTCCAGAGATAGTAAACTCGAAGGTTTTTCAAGATTATAGAGTTTGGAAAAACACTTAAAAGAGAACTCTCTCAG
>ML812280.1:345650-379026 GCA_009831015.1 Picea engelmannii
TGTTGCATACCGGATGTCTGTAATAGATCATCGCGCTCCTCTTGCGTAAATCTTCCACCTACTCGCCTTTACTATAGCTCACTGTTTGAAGTTTATCAAGACCTCACTCTATCATGCGTGCCTGATCTGGTTTCTGAGCTGAGGCCCTGCCATTCGGAGTCTTCCTCCATTTGATCACCCTTCAAAATAAACTGTGACATTAAAACTGATGGGCTTCGGGCTCTGCTCCTGCTAGCAATCCAGGAGTGACTTCCGAACGCCAACAGAAGGCCCAACTTCTCTATAAGTTCTGACATCATATAATTCCTAAAATGACTACCATGATCGGTAACGATATCCTGAGGGACACCAAAACGACTGATGACATGGTTGAAAATAAATAACGTTGCAGTCTTCCCAGTATTATTGAATGTCGGCATTGCCTCGGCCCACTTTGTAAAATAATCAACAACTACAATAATATAACCATGCCCCCCGGCCAAGTGAGGGTGACATGTCATGAAATCAATGCCCCATTTAGCAAAAGGACCTACTGAGACTACAGGATGAAGGGGAGCAGGATGTGACCGAATCTTCTGTTGATAGGTCTGGCAGGCATGACACTTCTGAACAACAGTAATGCAGTCATTGAACAAAGAAGGCCAAAAGTATCCTGCACGTAAGATCTTCTGGGCAGTAGCATACCCAGACATATGACCGCCACATGATCCTGAATGGCAGTCATTCAAAGCTTTCTCAGCTTCGTCAAAAGTCAAACAACGCCGAAAGACAAAGTCAATGCCTCGACGGTAAAGAGTATCGCCGAGGATAATGTACTGGTGAGCCTGGTAACGTATACGACGTCGTTCATTACTGGACAAAGCAGGTCGGAAAGTTTGAGTTTGGAGAGATATAATGATATCTCCGTACCAAATATCATCAGTACTGATAAGGAAAAGTGATTCGTCAGGTAACGAATCAACTGCTACATTTTCCATGGCAGAGTGGGGGAAATCACAAATTAAATCAACGAAAACTAAGGATTTCTTCGACGTGGCGCGATCGAATTCCAAGTCAAACTCCTGGAGAATGAAAATCCACTTGGAGTACTTGCCCCCCAGCAATTGACGTGTCAATATATGTTGCATGGGGTTACAATGTGAAATCACTGTAGTTTTTCTGGAAAGAATATAATGACGAAAACGTTGGACTGCTTTAACAGCAGCCAAAGCCAGTTTCTCAACATGTTGGTACTTGACTTCCGTTGAGGATAGACTTCTACTCATGTAATAGATAACATGTTCATCGTGGTTATCATCCTCTTTAACGAGGACCATGCCGATAGTATACTCGGAAGCAGCCAGATAAAGAAAGTAATCTCGACTATAATCAGGAGGGAAAAGAAGAGGAGCTTTTGTGAGGGACAACTTTAAAGCTTCGAAAGCATTGTTGGCAACTTTATCCCAAACAAACTCTGAACCTTTCTTTAAAAGACGTGTAAAACCACGAGTAATCTCGGCGTAATTCGGGATGAAACGACGAAGAAAGTTTGCTTTCCCCTGCAAACTTTGTAACTAGCGCAGTGAAGAAGGAGGAGGGAGATTAAGAATCACCTCAACCTTAATAGGATCTACCCGGATCCCTTGACATGAAACAATGAAACCGAGAAGACGGCTGGACTCCACGCAAAAAACGCATTTATGAGGGTTTAGACGAATGCGATAGAACTGACAACGAACGTAAATTGGTCGGAGATGATTAGGGTGATCGACTTGGTGTAAAGAATGAGCTGGAAAATCGTCCAAATAAGGTTGAACGATATGCTTTATATCGTGAAACGCATAAGACATAGCACGTTGAAACGTTGCACCTGCGTTCTTAAGACCGAAGGGAATTTTTCTGTAGGCGAAAGTACCCCAAGGACAAATAAAAGCAGTTTTATGTTGGTCCTCAGGAGCAATGTTAATTTGATTATAGCTAGAAAATCCATCCATGAGGGAAAATATTTCACTACCGGCACAGTCACCGACGATATGATCGACGAAAGGGGTCGGAAAATTGTCTTTCGGACAGGCTTTGTTAATATCCTGATAATCAACGCAAACACATATACTACCACCTTTCTTATCAATGGGTAAAGGGTTGGAAACCCATTCTGTCAGAGCCACGGGGTAAATAAAACCGGCTTTAAGAAGTTTTTCAACTTCGAGTTTAATGGCTGCCACTTTACGTGGATGGACAGGATAGAGGTGCTGCCGTATTGGTTTAACTCCAGGGTACTTTTTTATCTCATGCACAATGATAGATGGGTCGATACCTGGCATCTCTTCATAACTCCAGGCAAAAATATCACGAAATTCCTTAAACAAAGCAGTATAAGTAACAATTTCCTCTGGAGAACACGAAGCTCCAATGTGAACATTTTCAACAATCCCAGGTTTAACTGAAATATCAATGGGTATCGTGGGAGAAATATTACTGAGGTTACCTTCGGCATACACATCATGTGTAGATCCTGGAATGGTCGTTATGACAACAATGGTCGATGGAGTCGAAATCCGCTGGTAATTCTCGAGAGTGTGTTGTTCCAGAAACAGTATGGAACGATGATGGCCATCATCCCACAGTGTATCAGCCACGACGGACATAATCATCTCGTCAGTGGGAAATATAACATGGAAAGGATCAGGAGACAACTCCTCCAAAGAGGGTGTAGAAGGTGTTGTCGATTGAATCGCGTGATAAGCAGACTCAATCGGACTTAACGGCATAACGTCGCCGAAACGAGGATGATCTCCGGGATCAGGGACTATCCAAGGGTCAAAAGACACTGGAAGCTCATGAGGCATGGCGGAGATCATATTAATCGAAGCAACTGACGGGTGTAGAATATCGGGTGGTGGTGGTATGGGAAAAGAACCCATTAACGAAGAGTCTTTTAAAAGACCGACTCCAACATTCTCGTAACCCGGTGGGGTTTTAGCTATAAACGACACGTTTCCAGTGCGAGTATCGGAATTAAAGAAGGCAAGTTGATCATCTGTAACAACTTTTCCCTGGTGAGGAAATCGGACGACACAGAAAAGCGTTGACACAACAGCGTGCATGGAATCTACCCAGCTACGACCAAGAAGAAGATTATAATCTAAGGGAGCATCGAAAACTTCCACTTCAACTTGGACAGTCTTACCTTCTAGAGTGACAGGCAACGAGGAAAGAACGCTGTAAGGCTTAAAACCAGAGCCATTGAAGGCTTTCAAAGTATTTTTTGATTCCGTTAACGGAGGAGAGCCAATGGATTTCCAACAAGCAAGAGACATTACACACGTAGAGGCCCCCTCATCAACAACCGTCCGAAAAATGTTCTTGTCGGCAACAACAACTTGTATCTGAAAAGCAAGTTGAGGGGGCAACCTTGGAACATGTTCGTCCAAGTCAAAGACTATCAAATTCAAATCTGTAGGATCAATTCCACCTATAGCTTTCAACAGAGCACTTCGTTGTGCAGGACAAGACTAAAGGACTTCAAGGGCAGACATCGCTGAAGGTGCTTGGGCCAGATCTTCCACAATACTGTAGTTCTGGGCCGCACGAGCATGAGGATTGAAAGCCAACTTGTGAACAACACCTTTAGGGGGTCATAGGACTGTATGAAGACTTGGTCGTTCGAGATGAAGAGGACCGTTCGTAGGTGGATTTGGTGGAGAGGCTTGTACCAGATCAGGAGGTAAATCGTCAACCTTCTCCTTAGAAGAAGTATAGTCTTTAGCTCTAGTTGCAATTGCAACGTCATTCTTCTTAGAAACACTGGTGCACATCAAGACATCTGATGTCGTAGAAGTAGATGGTTGGTCGTGGATGACCAACGAGGCCTGTTGCTGAGACGGGAAGGGTTGAGACAAGACAGCCGGTGTAGGGGGTTTTGGTGTTCCTTGAAGGAACTTAGAAACTTCGACCCGTCGAGGACAATCCTTTGTATAGTGATCGTCACCATAGATAAGGCAAGGGTACCACGGTTTGCATTTATCCCGCTCTTCAACAGGAGCATTTTTTGTTGGGTTATTATTCTTACCCCCCTTATTCTTGCCTCTCCCTTTCTTTGATTTATTTTTACCGGTCGGTGTAGATTGAACAACGTTCACTTCCGAGGTTTTACCGGTGGGAGGAGCAGGAGACGAGGCATTTTGGACATTAGAAGAGGTGGGTTTAGGGGTTGTGGTTGAAACAGAATGTGAGTGGGTATGAGCAGTACCAATCACACCATCAGCTGCATGCGAGGCAGTTGGAGCAGTGGAAGTGCTTGAAGTACCAGGACGAGGTAGTTCAGGTAGTAAATCATATAGTGTTCCCGTTTGCGAATAAACGAGATCAAGATACTGAGCGTGACTTATAGCCTGCTCCTCTATAACAACACCACCCATAGCAATATCTTTACCAATTTCGTTCACAAAAGATTTCGTAAACCACTCTGCCAATAACTAATCAGGGAGTTCAAGTTTGATGAGACGTCATCTCCATCTCCACTCATGTATGTGATCTGAGATGTGAGTACCTTTCGTTTGTTTGAAAGAAGTCAAGATCTCAGTCCCAGTATCGTAACGGATTGGTAACTGGTAATGTGTGAGAAAATCCATAGCTAAGGTGTTGAAATCAGCAAAGAAACCTTGTGGCAATTCAATATACCACTTCACAGTCGAACCGGTAAGGGTTCATTGAAAAAGACGAAGACGAATGGAGTCATCCATCAGAGAGTTGGACAAACACCATAAATGAAAAGTCATGACATGATTATTTGGGTCCTCTCTCGGCTTGCCATCGAATTTTGGAATATCCAATGGGAGTTTAGCAGGGATAGAAGGCCATTGGGGAGAGTGGCGAATAGGATCATTTAGGATCCTAGACAAATCTGGCAAATCCAAGGTAGCAAGAAAAGGAAATTGTCGGTTTACTTGCGGGTACTGATGGTTTTGGGGTGGAAGCCCCGTCGGCAAACCAATAGGAGCATAAGAAGATTGTCTGTAGAGGGAAGCCCCTGGCTGATTTGGTGGTGGGCGGATAGGATAGTAACCCCAAGGATTATAACCTTGATTTTGAGCAGGGACCTAGGGTTAAGTAGTCTGACCCGAACCCCAAATAGGATTAGTTACCCCAGGATAAGGTTGGCTAATGGTAGGGACATCTTGCTACCCCCCAACATTTTGAGGAAGGTTTTGTAGAAGTTGATTCCAATACTGAGCCAATTCAGGAGGTATATTTTGTCCAAAGGGTGAGGTTGGTCCCCCTACTGTAGGTATAGTTCCACCCGGAAGTTGTGTGCCAACCGTAGGTTGTGTAGTAACTGTGTTGAGTTCGGGAAAAGGAAAAGGAACCGTACCACCCTGTCCACCAACGGGAATCTGCGTGTTTGGTGCAACAGTCGGAATAGTGCCACTAGGATTAGGATTAATAGGAGGAAAAGGTGGGAGTGTCAGAATGAAACGAGGAACATCATACCCAGGGAAAGGAGGACCACCAGGAGAACTGGCTGGGGTTTGCGGAGGTGTTGGATTAGGAGGATTCAATAGAGCATTCAACGCATGGTAACCAAGTGGTAATGTTGGGATGACATCAGGCATTCACTGGGTATTGATAGGAACAAGAGTTGCTACAGTAACCTCGGTTTGGACACTCGTAGTATTCGCGAGATGGGCCATCTCAGGAGGAAGAACAAAACGATAAGTGGTAGTCTCGGGTGTAGTTTCTGTCTCAGAAGTCACGGGAGGGTTAATTTCGTAGACAGGGGATGACTCTGTACCGAAGAGGACTCATTGGAAATTACCAGACCAAAAAGGATCTTGGCCCACTACACCGTGAGAAGGCCCAACAGTTGATTCAGAAGATGTAACAATGGTTTCTTCAGAAGGATTTAATCGTCCAGAACATCGTTCACCACGACGAACGTGATAGTCCTCTATAGTATTGGTAACTCGAAAATCGTCTAGAGAGTCAGTTCGTTCGACTTGTGGAAGTGGTGTGGTGACAACAAGAATGTCATTGGTTTCTCCATGTGGTGGAGTAACCACAGGGACTTCAGTCTGATGGGGTGAACCCTCAGGTGTACCAGTAGGTTGAGGATCGTCCAGATGCTCTGGAGATAATCCTTGCATTCTGTGAGAACGTCATGGGGGAGAAATTGTAAACAAGTGACAAGTTCCACGAGAAAATTCATAAGGTCAACTTCGAGAAATAAACAACACTCACTAGTGAACAAAATCTAGGAAGCAATCACCAAGCAAACAATACCTTCTAATTTCGAAGCCACTAGTTGGTGATGAAATCCAACGTCGCAAAAACGAGACGAGAAGGGGCAGGGCTAAGGTGGAAAAGTTACGTTGACGACCTGCTTAACAGACTTACACCCTGGTGCAAGCTCCCACACATAATCATGGGTATACCCTCCAAGGAGCCCGAGTGAGTTTGATCAACGTCAATTCCAGGTACCGTGAAGACTTTCCCCTCCACAGTCACCTTGGGTAAGAACCTAGAGAGATAAGCCACTAAGGTCACCACAAACAACAATACAGCCTGGGGGAACAATCGTCAGTCTGATCCACACGCAAGGGCAGGGTATCTAGCCCAAAACCAACTCAAAGGCTTCCACTCATAATTGTGGGTATACCTCAGAGTGATCCCCGTAATACGTGCAATCTCTACACCGATGTCAACAAACCAGGGTTAGTAACTCTGCCAACACCAATGCGACCTAGTGCTTGACCCTTGTGTTAGAAGGGCGTCCCAGGACAATATGCTGCCAATGGAATTTAACACTCCCTAACTCAAGATGCTAATGTGTGTTTTTGAGCTTTTGGAGAGTGTGTCTCTCTTCCTACTCCAAAGCACTAGCCTAGCTAATATGTTGGTGTAAAGAGCCCTAGAAAAAGTTACTAGATCAATTTTAAGATTACGCAATGTTTTTTTAAAAGCTGTTGATTACTCAAAGGTAACAGAAGTGAAACTCATGATGTGTGACTTTGACTCAAATAATGCAAGGATGACAATGAAATGTGATTCTTTTCATTCCATGAATCCTAGCTATGGGAGAGAGAGAAAATTTTCCAAATCAACTCAAATACTTCAATGCAATGCACAATTTTCCGTTCAGATGTCAATGCAAACAATCATTTATCAATGAACAATCTCTAAATGTCTTTTTCCAATACTTCAATAAACTCTAAAATTTGATTTTGCAATGTTTTCAAAATGACAAAAAACAAAATCTTGAAAGAAAACTTATTGTTCACTTTCCAAGAAGAACTCTGATTAATGAGAAAATCAAATCAAATCATATAGAATCAAACAATGACAACCCAACCAATTCTTTCAATGAAAGTAAAAACAAAAACCAAACCAATGAGTCTTCCCATTGCGAATGAAAAATGTTCTTTCGAACCACCAAGCAAAAGAGAAAACACCAAGCACTTAACTCTCTACCAATCACTGGTTCTCAACCAACCAGACACATCCAACTCCAGAAGTCAGAGAGAAAGAAAATGCCAAACAGAGCCAAGAAAAGAAAGTCAAGCTACCAAAGGCAAGAAAGACCTAGAAACCCTAAATCTATTCAAGCAAGAAAACTACAGCAAGAGATGTATAAGTCAATGATCCAAGAAGCCAAAAAGACACAATTCAACTGTTCTGAGCAATTGAAAAAGTCAAAACTCAATTTCAAAATTTTCAAAAATCTTGCTCGCAGGCAAGCAGTGTTACACAGTGCGAGAAGATAGGATTCTCACAGGCCACCTTGAAGCAAGGTGCGAGGTGTTCGCACTGGACCCTATATGCAGGATGCAAACTTGACTGGTTCTCGCAGGCTGTCAATGAATATGGTGCGAGAACTCCTGAAGATAATAAAATTTTTGAAAATGCAAGAAAAATTCAAACTGGCTTATAGACCCAAAAGGTCTCTCAGGATATCCTGAGGACTCAGAGACTGACAAAACAGGAGAATAATACAAATAGAGAAAATGGCCACAGAAAATTCAAAAAACCATAAATACAAAGGGAATAAGTCCCCAGTGGAGTCACCAATTTTGTTTCAGGATTAATCCGTAAGTGCGGACACTAACCGATCTCCCTAGATCCACCTGGATCTAGAACAAAACAGGACAGAATAATACACTTTCCCTAGATCTAGCTTATTGAATGAGCTAAGAGATAAAGATTATGGACATACCTTATGAACGCTTTCCTTAGGTATCTGTTGCTCCAAGATTTGCTCCAATGCTCTTGCACCATTCAGATCACAACAGTACAAACCAATTGAAGAAAAGGCAGATTAATATATTCAATAGCTAGTCTATACATATGATCAAGGAATTATGTAATAAAGTGACATCATCTTTATGGGAAAGGGACATATTACTGTATTGAATTAATTGAAAGTGAAACTTACAACCTGAGCCTTGATGTCGTAGGTCTCCTTTCGATGGCTCCTAGCTCTGACACACACACTTGCTCATGCATGAAGAAAATCAACCACTTTTGATGACCTTGTTGTTGTCTCTAGCTGTTGTAGCATCAATCCTTCATACAGGGTTTCAATAATTCTCCAATCAATCTCTTTCTAGCTTGATTCTAACCTTTACCATGAGAAATCTCCTCAATATATAGGAGAATATAGATTAGTTACTTGGATAGGAATGATCCCAAGATATCTGGAATTCCAGCACTTAGATAACCATTCGTTAACCAACTCATTCTTCTCGAAGATTCCCTTCTAGAAGGATCGAGAACTTCATTTTTTTCCTCTTTAAGAAGATGTTCGCACCCTAGAAGTTAGGTACAGTGTGAACCCCTCGCACTCCAGCTTAATGCATCCTACAAGAATCAGGCATTCTCGTAGGCAAGTATATAGGTAGCCTGCGAACTTCTTTAAAAACTATGATTTCTGGAAACAGACAAGTGTAACTTTTCTCAGGAAAGTATTCTTATTGAAGAGATTGATTTTCCATCATCATAACATCATCACAATATCATCACGATGACCAAAATTGTGGATAACAAGATAGTCTTGGAGTTAGTTCCCAATGGAAATTTTATGGAGTTCATTAATCTTATCTTAACCATAAATACTTCATGTCATATTTGTCTCTAAGTAATGTCGTACATCAGGACAAGTTTAAATTTATTATTTATTTTTGTCTCATATTACCAACCTCGCTAGGTAGTACTCCGGTGGGTTTACCTAGTCATACCATAGGCCGGTACCCACTACCAGTAGACCTGTTCAGTATCCTGGCGAGTTAGCCTCTTACACCCTCAGAGACTGGTCCTCCATCTTTTAAGATTTTAGTATAGTATTTCTTTATGCAAGAAGATGGGGGAACAACTCCGAAAACAACTTTTATTTATTTTTTCAATTGGGATGGTATTTATGTTAGAGGATGACTTTCTGTTATATTACTTAGTGTTTGTCTTGATGTAAGGGGTACTTAAGCGGACATGGCTTGTCTAAAGATATGATATAATCAATCGATTTAGTGTGTAGTGGATGGTACCATTGAGAAAGAACAAAAAGGTATCTCTAGGATCAAATCACTTTCTTATTTTGTAGTTATTGTGATGTTTCCATGACTAACCGCTAATTAGACCTCCTTGTTACTCTTTAATAAAGACATATTACTCACTTACTCAGGTTTCTTGGAAAAAACTGTATGAGAGACCTTTAAGCTTGATGGTTATGGTATCACTTCCTTATATAGTGGTGAAGAGTTTCAAGAGCAATTGCTTTGGAATGCCTTAAGAAAATGAACTTTTTTGCAAAAATATGGCTAATTACAGCAAGTCAATATTCATTTGGTGCTTAGTAGACAACAAAATTCAAGTGTAACAATGTTTTGAAGAGAAATCCTTCTTTTATATTTTCTTGAAATTGTCTCCTCGTGAAATAAATACTTACAAAAATCTCTAGAATCAAAATTCAAAAACTATTTACATATGTACCGTAGAAAATTTAGAAAACTTTTCAAGAACAAGGGAGGACTTCTCCATCTACTAAGACCAATGCCTTGTCAGTTGACATGACCTGTAGAAAATCCTCTTTGTAAATGGGATTATGATCAAATTTGAGTTGGTGTCCATTTACTACAAAGGAGACTTGTCCATCATCAATTGTTTTGATTTTTACAACTCCATTTTCATATACAGTGTCTACCTCGTAAGGGCCCAACCATCGGGTGGTGAGTTTTCCTTTGAAGGTTTTGAATCAAGAATCAAATAGCAAATCCCAATCACCAGGTTGGAAGTTTTTCTTCTTAATAAACTTTTCATGCCACTTAATCATCTGGTTTTGGACTAATATTGTCCGTTGCATGTCATCTTGCTTGATTTCATCCTACTCATTCAATTGTAGGGATCGTTGCTTCTGAGCCTCATCTAAGTTTAATTCAAATTATGTGGCAATACGGAAGGTCCTTACTTGGAATTCTATTGATAGAAGTACTTGTTTCCCGTACACTAGATCATAAGGGATATGCCCAGTGGTGTTCCTCCAGGTCGTCTGATATGCCCACAAAGCCTCTAGAAACCTATCAACCCAATCCTGGTGATGTAATTGAACAGTATTGGTTAGGATAGCTTTCAGAACTTTGTTTGTAGATTCTACCTGACCATTTTCTTGTGGGTTCTATGGAGAAGATTTACAGTGTTTAATCCCATATTTCTCTGTTAGCTCTTTCATCAGCTTGGAAGTGAATTGAGTTCCCTATTATGTAACAATTTCACGAGGGACACCAAAGTGGGTAAAGATGTCTTCATAGATGAATTCGACAACAGAGTTTTTTGTAGCCCTGAATAGGAATTTTTACTCTACCCACTTGGTGACATAGTCCGTACAAACCAAAATGTAGTTCTTTTTACGGGACATGGGTGAAATTGGTCCTACAAAGTCAAGAGCCCATTTTTAAAAGGGTTATATCATAACTTGGGCACGCAAAGTCATTTCGTTGGCTGATGTAGGGCTTCCTATCCTTTGGAAACTATCACAACTTCTCAGATACTTGGAAGCATCTTTGAAAATGCTAGGCCAATAGTAACCTGAATGTAGCACCTTATATGTTGTGTGTTTGTCAAAAAAATGACCACCACGTGATCCATCATGACAACTTCGTAGTATTTCTATTACCTCATCCTCTCGAAAAAATCTACGAATAATCAAATCAGGACCTATGCGTAAAAGGTCATTGCCAACCCAAGAGTAATTAGCACTTTGTGTAATAATTTTACGCTTTTCATGAGGTGACAAATGAGATGGTAACTTCCTAGTAGCCAGATAGTTTTCCATATCCGCAAACAATCAGGTATTGGCAGAGAGGGAAAAAAGGTGCTCGTCTGCGAAACTATCATCTACAGGGATATCATCATCAACCTCATTTTTTATTCGTGAAAGGAAATCAGCTACCACGTTATCCTTTACATGTCATTCAAGCACAGTGATATTAAATTCTTGCAATAACAGGAGTCACCTAGTCACTTGGCCATTAGTTATGGGTTTATTCATGAGAAATCTAATGGCAGAATGATCTGTATGTATGAATACTTCGTAACCTGTAATATAATGATGAAACTTGTTGATATCATGAACAACTATCAGGAATTCCTTCTCGATAACTGTGTAATTTAACTTGATAGGGGACAAGTTCTTGCTGACAAAATAAATGGCATAGGATTGTTGGTCCTCTTTCTTCCCTAGTACTCCTCCTATTGTGGCGTTGTAGGCATCAATGGATATGTGAAATGGGAGAGTCCAATTGGGTCCTCTAAGAACTGGTGCCACAGACAACTTGTCTTTCAGGGTTTCAAAGGAAAATTGGCACTACTCAGTCCAAACAAAATCAACATCTTTTATTAACAAACCAAACGTAGGTGCAACAATCTTTGTAAAATTTTCAATAAACCGTCGGTAGTATCCGACATTTCCAAGAAAGATTATTACCTCTTTCCGAGTCTTGGGGGGTGGAAGTCTGATGATGACCTCAATCTTTGTAGGATCGAATTTACATGATGTCCTAGAACCAATCCTTCAGTTAACAACATTTTTCATTTTTCATGACTTAGAGAGAGGTTCATTTCTTGGCATCTAATAAGGACTTTTTATAAGTTATCTAAGGCTTCCTGGTAAGTATTTCCATAAACTATGAAGTCATCCATGTATATTGTTAGCAACCATTCTTGTCTTGGGCACAAGAGTACCCAAGTTTGCAAGTTGCACGAGACGCGCCCAAGCACAGCACAGAAAGATCTCATTTCAGGCTACAAATCGAGTGAGCGGGCGAAGTGGTGTTGTCAGTGGTCGAGATCCCTTTATAGAGCAGATCGACGATCATCGGGTTTTTGGGGCTACCAAGTTTCCTGATATTTAGCACAAGAGATAACGCCCATATTTCAAGGCTAAATCTAGGTCGTCCGATCCAGTTGGGGCAGGAGGCAGCCCATCGGCATTTTGGGGATTGGAATTTCGGGAGACAACGGATCTCCCATCCACTGCAGCAGAAATCGCCGAAATGCGAAATGATGAAAAGTGCCTATACGGCTAAGCCCACGGTCCTAGCGCCAAGTCACGTCAAATGAGCCTGGGAGTAGAGGTAGCCCCCTTTTTAAATGTCAAATCCCTCTCGGTCATTCATCTGAAGGACACGTGGCGCACATCCATGATTTCACGGTTTGTGCAATCGAGACTTTGAGGAGGAAGTGCATCGTGAACTCCTGGTGCCATATATCCTGAAAGGATCGGGACCATTGATCTAAAAAACACACGGCGCAATGTCTGAGCCACGAGTGGGACCTTTCAGGATTTTCACGGTGAAACTGCCGACGTCATCTTAGCCGTCCATCCAAAAGGACGCATTGTGCACGATCAATTCATGTCGGCATTCTGGATTTCAAAGGGTAAGGGCTCCTCGACATTTCACATCTCGAAACCCCGAACCCCGAAATGCCGAAAGCGCCTTTGAGGATAAGCGCAGGGTCACGGCCCGTGGTCACTTGGGGAAATAGAAAAAGTTGTACAAAGGGGGCCAAAAGCGCCGAGTTGAGCTTCAGAAGGGGGGTCCGGAATGGCGTATTATTAGCGTGGGCCCCTTTCCTGTCGTGTTTCCTCCACGTCACTTCCTCCTTAGCTCAGTGCCCTCTCATATTCTGCCACGACCACCCACATGGCACCTCCTTGGATCATCATCCTCTTACCTCCTGCCATGTGTCTCTTCCCCCCAGTCACCTTCACCTCAGCACCTTCCACCATTCGATTGTACCCCCACGCTCCACGTTTCTTCCACCTATGTCTTATTCATACCTCATGGCATTCCTCAGTCTATGTCACACCTCTCGTTTCTCCTCCATCACCTCCACAGTGTTCACGCCTTCACCCCTATCACACCCTCGTCCACATCCGCCACAGTGGTCCCCGAGCAGCAGTCCAACGAGGCATCATCCAAGGAAAGGTCGCTTAGCTGATCCAGGTGGCACCACTAGGAGATCTCCATGTCCCAGAGGGAAGCGTTGACCAAGACCGTTCCCAGTCCTAAGAAAGCAGATATTGTGGTTGTTGCTGGTGGCTGAGCATCATCTCTACCATAAAAGGAAAGTCCAGCAAAGGACTAAAGCTAGTCGATTCGCCTGCAGAAGAACAGTCTGAAATCTGATGGTGTCTGTCATAGATGCATGATCGGCCAGAGCCTGCATGTGCAGACTGCCAGAAGACATGCAGACGCAAAGTTTTTTAATGCAATGTCTTATTTTCGTTGTTGTTGTTGTTTTTGAGTATATGTAGGTGTTTTCACCATTTTTGTAAAGATCGATGGTTGAGCAAGGCTCCCGGTTGTAAAAGCTTTAGCAAATCACTAGTTATGTTGGTTATGTATTGACTATTGAGACTTCATGCCTTATGAATGTTAGTTTCTTTCATATCTTCATTTACACTGTGTTAGAATAGCTTGGAATTGGAGGATCCAGTCTAGCTGTAACTGTTATAGGATGATGTAGGTTGGATCACTGTAACAGTTCTGTTGTCTCTAATTGGTTCTTGTGATTTTCTCAACACTGAATGACTTGGAATTGGAGGATCCAGTTAGGTCACCCCTTCAGTTCCCCGAAACTCTAAACCAAGAAGATCTTGCATTCAGAGTTTTTCTTCTGCAAACTGCTGAAAGGCCTGTTGCCCGAGGTAGTTTTTCTCACTCCTCTCACCAAGTCTTCCACCTGCCCATTTTACAATCAATCCACTGACTGAAGTTAGATCAAGACCTCCTTAGTTATTTGCACACCATACCTAGTCCCTGAGTTAGAGTGATTCCATCCTGGGTCTCTACCCATTCAATCACCCATTAAAATTTATCGTGACATAGAACTGATGGGCGTTAGGCTCTGCTCCTGTCGCAATCCAAGAGTGACTTCTAGCGCTAACATTTCTGGCACCGTTGTCGGAGACGAAGTTGAAGATTTTCCCTGGGATTGAACGACATTGAGCCTCTAATTCTGAAGGTGCATCAGACATCAAAGCCCTTCAAGATTGCAACTATGCACCTAGCGACTCCACTGTTTCCACTATGATGACTCTGAGGTTTCTGCAACCCTATTTTAGTTGTGGCTACTTTAGCACGCCTGGAAGCTAACCCAAAGGAGCATTCTTGAGAAGGTTTCAGCAGCTGCTTTCTCAGCTTGAGAGGTTTCCTGGGGCAAGGACCCAATGTTAGGATCTGGTCTTTGATGGTGAACAAGAACCAGATACACTTGAAGCTGCGCATCTTTCACCTGGAGACTCCATGATTCAAGGATCGACTGGCGACTCCACTGGTTTGATATGGAGAAAATTCTAGCCCAAAGGTTTGCTTTCTGTGACTTTTCCCAGATGGTTGGTTTTCTTAATGCACTTCCTGATAGAGACCAATGGGAAGATTGCCTCCCTGAATTTCATGCAAAAGGTTCAAAGGTACCAGCTGAGCATTTATTGGACTTCCATGAAGTTATTCATTGAATTGATATCACGCATGAGGATGTCCAAATTAAGCTTTTCAGGTATTCATTGAAGGGAGCTGCTCTTGATTGGTGTCAATCTCTTCCTGTTGCAAGCATATGCTCTTTGACAGGTTTTCATACAACTTTCAATTCATTTTGTAAAGATTACTTTCCAGCTGATTGTTTGTATGAAAACTGTTGTGAGGAGTTTTCTTCGCTTCATGCAGCCTCTGCTGACCCTGAAAACCATATCTGTGATGAAGCATTTACTGTGGAGGAAAGAATTTGCTGTGAAAATGTAGAGGTATTGAATGATATTAATTGTGTTATCCCTAGAATAGAAGCATCTAACATCATATCAGATGCATCTGTTCGTTTAGATGTTCATAAATATCAACATGCCTCTTGTGGAGATTATGAGTGTATAGATAAAATGTGGTCTATAGTAGATGGCTCACCTGGATATCGGGTTCAAGCAGATGTTCCTAGCAGCCCTGCTTCTGATGGTGAATACCTTCTCACTTTCAAAGAAGAGATAGTTGTGGAAGAGGTTTCTTCTCTTTTCCCCCAAGGGGTTTCTCACGATATATTTTTACCTGGGATTAAAGAGAAAAATATTACGTATGAGCAGCCAGAAGTAGCAGGTCCAACTGTCCCTGAGATGGATATTTTTGACAGGATCACTATTATGGAGGAAGATCATATTAATGAAGGCCAGGCCCTTTTTGATGAATATTATAGTGATGATGAGCAACAAGCTTATCCTACATTTGATCACTATAAAGACACTGAAGAGCCAGTCAACAAGAAGAACCACCCCACGGTCCCTATTTATGATGAGTATGAATCTGACCCGAGGAATAGCCGAGAGGAGGAGCCGAAGATGCAGTGTATGGAATGCGTAGAAGAACCAGAAGAGCAGTTGAGTGCACATTTCATTTTATGTCCAGAGCTAGTCAGTGAGAAGCCACTTTCTGAGATCAATGGGCCTATGTGAGTTGTCCACTCACCTGTTCTTATCAGAGATATTCAGCCACATGTGAACAAATGTGTAGCAGAGGAGGCTGTCTTCCGCCCATTTGCTGGAATCGGCCACTCATTCTATGACCCTGTCAGCGACTACATGGAGTGGCAATTCTTTTATGCCTTGGAGCCACCCACGTTCATCTTCACGGCAGCCCTTGAAGACAAATTAAAGGATGTAACCACTCTGATGTCCTAGTTACATCATCTGTATTCCATCATCGACAGATTGAAGGAGCTTCTGTTCCAGAAGCTCCTTGAATGGCTATGGTGGAATCTTGCTTTCACCTAGCCCCATGTAAAGTGTTTTACTAGTTTANGGTTTTTTTTTTTTTTTTTTTTTGAGCTTGACTCCATAGCCCAACAGCAAGGCACTGGAACTGCAAAATGAGTCCTTAGAGAATCACAAGGATGACTATATCCCCCATGGAGCATAATGTTAGAAACCATTCTTGTCTTGGGCACAAGAATACCCAGGTCTGCAAGTTGCACGAGAAGCACCCAAGCACAGCATGGAAAGATCTCATTTCAGGCTACAAATCGAGTGAGTGGGTGAAGTGGTGTCGTCAGTGGCCAAGATCCCTCTATAGAGCAGATCGACGATCATTGGGTTTTTGGGGCTATCAAGTTGCCCAATATTTAGCACAAGAGATAGCGCCCATAGTTCAAGGCTAAATCTGGGTCGTTTGATCCAGTTGGGGCAGGAGGCGGCGCATCAGCATTTTGGGGATCGGTATTTTGGGAGACAAGGGATCTCCCATCCACTGTAGCAGAAATCGTCGAAATGCGAAATGCTGAAAAGCACCTTTGTAGCTGAGCCCATGGTCCTAGTGCCAAGTCACATCAAGTGAGCCTAGGAGTAGAGGTAGCCCCCTTTTTAAATGTTAAAGCCCTCTTGGACGTTCATCTAAAGGACACGTGGTGCACATCCATGCTTTCATCGTTTGTGCAATCGGGATTTCGAGGAGGAAGTGCATCGTGAACTCCTAGTGCCAGAAATCCCGAAAGGATCGGGACCATTGATCTAAAAAACATGCGACGCAATGTCTGAGCCACGAGTGGGACCTTTCAGGATTTTCAAGGTGAAACCGCCGATGTCATCTTAGCCATCCATCCAAAAGGACTCATGGTGCGCGATCAAGTCATGTCGGCATTCTGGAGTTCAAAGGGTAAGGGCTCCTCGACATTTCACATCTCAAAACCTTGAACCCCAAAATGTCGAAAGCGCCTTTGAGGATAAGCGCAGGGTCACGACCCGTGGTCACTTGGGTAAATAGAAAAAATTGTACAAAGGGGGTCAAAAGTGTCGAGTTGAGCTTCAAAAGGGGGGTCCAAAATGGTGTATTATTAGCATGGGCCCCTTGCCTATCGTGTCATCTCCACGTCGCTTCCTCCTCATCTCAGTGCCCTCTCATATCCTACCACGACCACCCACATGGCCCCTCCTCGGCTCATCTTCCTCTCGCCTCCTGCCATGTGTCTCTTCCCCCCAGTCACCTCCACCTCAACACCTTCCACCATTCGCTTGTACCCCCACGCTCCACGTTGCTTCCACCTGTGTCTTATTCAGACCTCATGGAATTCCTCAGCCGATGTCACACCTCCCGTTTCTCCTCCATCATCTCCACAGTGTTCACACCTTCACCCCCATGACACCCTCGTCCACATCTGCCACAGGGGTCCCCGTGCAACAGTCCAACGAAGCATCATCCAAGGAAAGGTTGCTTAGCTGATCTAGGTGGCACCACTAGGAGACCTCCACGTCCTAGAGGGCAGCGTTGACCGAGATCGTTCCCAGTCCCAAGAAAGTAGTTATTGTGGTTGTTGTTGGTGGCTGAGCATCATCTCCGCCATAAAAAGAAAGTCCAACAAAGGACTAAAGCTGGTTGATTCACCTGTAGAAGAACAATCTGAAATCTGACGGCGTCTGTCATAGGTGCACGATCGGCCAGAGCCTGCATGGGCAGACTGCCAAAAGACATGCAGACACAAAGTTTTTTAATGCAGCGTCTCGTTTTTGCTGTTTTTGTTGTTTTTGAGTATATGTAGGCGTTTTCGCCATTTTTGTAAAGATCGATGGTTGAGCAAGGCTCTCGGTTGTAAAATATTTAGCAAAGCACTGGTTATGCTAGTTATGTATTGACTATTGAGACTTCTTGCCTTATGAATGTCAGTTTCTTTCATATCTTCGTTTACACTGTGTTAGAAAAACTCGGAATTGGAGGATCCAGTTGAGTTGTAATTGTTATAGGATGATGTAGGTTGGATCACTGTAATAGTTGCGTTGTCTCTAATCGGTTCTTGTGATTTTCTCAATGTTGAATGACTTGGAATTGGAGGATCCAGTCAGGTCACCCCTTCAGTTCCCTGAAACTCTGAACCAAGAAGATCTTGCATTCGGAGTTTTTCTTCTGTAAACTGCTGAAAGGCCTGTTGCCCGAGGTAGTTTTTCTCACTCCTCTCACCAAGTCTTCCACTTGCTCATTTTACAATCAACCCACTAACTGAAATTAGATCAAGACCTCCTTAGTTCTTTGCATACCAGACCTGGTCCCTGAGTTAGAGTGAGTCCATCCTGGGTCTCTACCCATTCGATCACCCATTAAAATTTATCGTGAAATAAAACTAATGGGCATTAGGCTCTGCTCCTATCGCAATCCATGAGTGAATTCTAGTGCTAACATATACCTCCACACAATCATGAATAAGATCAGCAAATATCCCTAGTACTTCTAGTTGAAATGTGGCAGGAGCATTTCACAATCCAAATGGTAATACCCTATAGGCATAGGTGCCCCAAGGACAAGTAAAGGTAGTCTTTTCCTAGTCCTCGGGTGCAATGAGAATTTGATTGTACCCACTGTATCCATAAAAAAAGGAAAAATACTTCTTTCAAGACAAGGTATCCAGAACTTGGTCAATGAAAGGAAGAGGAAAGTAGTATTTCAGAGTGGCTTTGTTGAGTTCCTGGAAATCAACACAAATTTTCCATTTCCCAGTCACTTTCTTTGGAAACACTACAAGCAGGGACACCCACTTACTATCGGATATGGGATAAATTAATCCGTAATTCAATAAATTTTGGATCTCCTCCTTTACTATATCTTTGATTGTTGGGTTCATCCTTCTCTGGGGTTGCCTAACAGGTGTTACTTCCCCTTGGATAT
Source organism: Picea engelmannii (assembly GCA_009831015.1). Taxonomy (NCBI): domain Eukaryota; kingdom Viridiplantae; phylum Streptophyta; class Pinopsida; order Pinales; family Pinaceae; genus Picea; species Picea engelmannii. Next base: position 364,808 of record ML812280.1, read on the forward strand.
ACATGTGATGAATACATGTGTTAGGGTGTATACCCTTTATGTCATTGTATTCCCAGGAGAATGCTCCTAATTATTCTTTAAGGATATTTACTAATTGTTTATGTTGGTCTACATCTACCCCAGAGTTTATAGCTAGAAATTTTCCTGGATTAATCTCATAGAGCATAGTATAAGATATGGAAGACTCATCTATCTCGAAGATGAAATATATCGAAGACAAAATGGATGGGTCCAATTGTTCCTAAAATTATTCCCCAAACATGTACTCAAATTGGGGAAATGACTGTGGAAAATCCACACATGTGATAGCAGAAATAAACTGGTTTAGCACATTTTCCGTTGTGTGCTCCTGAAGTTCCCATGCATGGTCACTTGGAAATATGGGTTCTTCCCAGTCCTCATTCTCGTATGGAAATTCAAGCCACCATAGATTATCCATGATAGGTTGAGCTGGAGGGTAAATGGTGAGCTTATGGATAGAGATTCCATTTGAGATGGTCATTTCTCCCTCTCTACAGCCAATAAATGCATTGGTTGTGGCTAGCAAAGATCTTCCCAAAATGACGGGATGGCCTTTGGTAGGAGCCTTTGAGTGAATGAAAAGAAAGTATATTGGGTATTCCCATGAGGCTAAAGTAACCATGATAACATCTAAAATTCCTTAAGGTATAACCCTGGTCTTATCCTCTAATTCCAAAATGGTTGGGGTAGGCCTAAGAAGAGGTTGTAACTATAATTGTTCCAAGGTAGTAGCGGTCATAACTATTGAGTCTCAATATTGACACCTCTATTACCCTATATTATCTCTGTCTGAGTCAATTTTACCTATGATATGAGTGTAAAATTGATTGTTTCCTCCATAAATACACTTTACGACCTCGTTCATGTGCATAAGAGGTAATGTATGATTAAAGCATGGTTTGTTTAGTTTTTTTGAGTTAAAACGATTAAATGTTTGATTTTTCATTATCCTAATCATTTGACTCTTAGGAAACATTGATCTAGTACTTATTGGGTGTTTAATCTGGCACCAGCACCTGTTCTGTGCTAATCTGGTACTCATGGCTACAACTGTGCTAATCTGGTACTAAAACCCTACCTGCAGGATTCTAGTACCAACATTTTGGTACTGTTTGTTTTACCTCAATTTATGGGCCGATGAAGATGAATCTCAAAATATGGGGACATGGGTTTTGTCCAGAAATTTGTTTTCATGCAGACACATAGGCCATAATATCCAAACCACACACGTGTGGACCTCCAGTTCAGGGGGAATGATTCAGCCTAAAAATCGTCAAATATTTTTAAGCTACCACATTGTGCCTTGATGTTCATGCATCTGAAAGAATATCTTACAAAACCATACAATGGGTGTTTAGACACCATATCCAAATACAAAACCCATAATCAGTTTCTCAAAATTCATAATGGATAGAGAGATATCGAAGGCTCCTTAACCCGAATTTGTAATATTTGGTGAAAACCCCAAATTTTGTGCATAAACAGTTTGAACGAATTCTGAGTTGGGGGATTTGTTCTGATCCATCCCCATTGAATTTCCTTGTATAAATATGAAGGAAGGAGTGCTGAGAGGAGAGGAATTCCATATTGTTATGCTAATATATTGGCTTGTGAACATATATTTTCTATAAGTCTCTTTGTTGTAAAGTAATATGAATTACAGTTGTTGATCTTGTGCATTTTTGGAACCTACTATCCTGTGAGTTTTTCTAGCTTCCATGCTAGAATCGATAAGGGCCCTCTGTTCTAACGTGGTAAGATTGTTGTAAAGTATAGCTTAGTTTTTATTCTTGTACGTGTTTGTTTTAGTCCCGTACCTATGTAATGCTTGTTGTTAGCTTGATTTCTTATCTGAATTATAAATATTTTGAATGTAAGTGGCGAAGTGTGAGTAGTGTTCAGTGTGTTATTGCTGGTATAACAAATCTAGTGCACCATAGTTTTAGGAATTTTATTTAGCTTGTTGTTAGAAATATGCCTGATAGGATAGGTTTAACAATCTTTGAAGTGTGATTATTTACATTCATGAATCTGAGTTAATTTTCAGAGTTTGTTGAGAGTTGTAACATGTGTTAGCCAAGTAGCCATTCGAGAATTCCATCTCTTGTATTATATGAACTAGTAAATGGATTATGATCCTGGTATATAAGCTAGATAGTTCTTTTTCAAGGCTACAAGATTTGATTGAGTGTGAGGAATTAGATATGGATTGCTTGCAAGTTATTATTGAATTAAATTGTTACAAAAACTGAGATTAGATCTCCATTTCTCACCTTGCATGCACCTACAATGGAGTGTCTTCCTCTACCTGTTATTTCTTCTAGAATTGATTGATGCTTTCTTTTGAGAATATGCAACATGTTAATTGTTGTTAGTTTAGTTTCTCTAGGAGATAGAATCAAAGTTCATATTTTCCTTTCATGAGCCATCAATGAATAGGTCCATCACCTAAGAAATAACTTTAGATCATATGCTTGTTTATGAGTTTTGCTTTCTAATTTTTGAATTGTGTGAAGAGTGTTATCTTTGAAGTGTGAAAACAGAGTGTTATGTTTCTTGATTGAGCTATACTCATCAAACATAGGAATCTATCTGTTATCAGCACATATAGTGCATCAACTCTACTGATTACGAATATCGGTTGATAATTTATGTTTGGTAATATATTATGCAAGCAATTGCACCAACATTTTGGCGTCGTTGTTGGGGAGTTGTAAACGGTAATAGGTAGTATTTGAATCAGATTTATTTAATGGTTTTGGATTGGTTTTATGGATGACCTAAGGGCGGAGAGAAGATGGTAAGATGTGCGGGAAGAGACCATGCATCCAATTTGGTGGGGTTTCTCCAAAGTTAGGTTGTCCTCTCTTCCTTTAATGCAAGTTTTTGTTTCCTTCTTTTATGAAAAATTGTGTTTTCATGATGGGATAACTTGTGTGAACAGATAACCTAGTGATAGTAGGGTCCCAGTAACGCAAGGAGTTCAAGTTTGGTGTGTTTTATTTTTGCAAATAGTTTTAATTTCTTAGTTTTAATATTCAAACCTTTGATGATAAATCATTTTTGGGGTGTTATAAGAACCCTCGAGTACTAAGTTGTGTTGCGAGACAGGGATCATCAACCAGCTAGAGTAATTCAAGGATGATCAAGAACTTGAAGAATGTTCCTCCAAGAACTTTCTCACAATCTAGCAGCAGCTAGAATATCCACCTCTTAGGAAGAGCATATCTTGACAGCAGTCAAGAGTTTAGTTGTCTCTCCACAAGAAGATTTAGAAGTCCTATCAAATTCCTCTTGTCAATTTGTCGAGGAGAATAAAGAACCATGGATAGAATTCAATGGAGGGAAACCAGTCTAACTTGAGATTGAGGAGTCCTTAGCATGCCTCTCAGTAGATCTTGTGTGTACTCCAAAGACCAATCATCTTGAAGAGGATAATCTTCATAGCATGGGAGAGGAAGACATTAAGTGTGACCTAAACAAAGAAGAGAAACAAGAATATAGTGATCCTATTGAAATATGGTTTCAATTAGTTATTAGGTCACACCACTCTTTTATTTTTCATTATTGCTTGATCTCATCATCCAAGTGGTTGGTCCTTCATACTCTGGTATGCATTAAAATTTATCTTTTAAACCCGGGTATGGATATATTTCTAACCCCGTTACGCACATGGCTTCACTAGAAGTATTCTTATACTTGAAGGACATTTTCTTTTGTTCAATTAGAGTAGGATAGTAAATAAATAAATAAATGTTGCAATGCAACATATCTTTCATATTTTTCATAAATGGGAATGTCAAAAGATAATAAGCAATCAGTTTAAGATCTTTTGCTCCTATAGTAGATTTGTTTTTAAAAGTTATGATGATTTTGTTTGGAATCTTATGAGAAGGGAATATCTTCATCCTCTGAATGCACACATAATATTGGAAGGGTTTCAAAAGCGGAGAAGGCATCCTTGTTAACGGAAGATAACACTTAAGGGAGTGCTTCATGACCTATTTCTTCAAAATTCTTATTTTTCCTTAAGTTGTTAAAAATGATGCATTTGTGCTTTATCATTACCTATCTATTTTAAGACCACTATTTCACAAGGATGATCAATTCAGTGATCTTTTTAATAGAAGTTGAAACTAAATGTTGATTCCAAACTATTTTATTCATAGCTAATAATGCAACTTTTGACATTTTCCCTAAATTCTTTGTTTGTAAGCATGAATAAAAATCTAGTTTTAATTAGTTCTATTGGTTTGTTTTTAGTAGATGTTCGCAACCCTCTGAGAAGCCTTTTTTTTAGCATCTCACATTCTTTTCATGAGGCCATGCAAAACCTCAAGAATGAGGGAGTGGTTGTTGAGACAATAGTAGTTAGGTTTATTTTCTAATAAAATGGAAGTGGCAACAACAACAGTTTTTTTCCAGCATGATATTTCAACAGAACAAATTCATATGTTTCTTCCTGTAGCAACATTGATTGCTAGCATATTCTATAGCTTGATACTCAGAGTATGCAAGCTACAAGGAGAAGCCTACAAATTCCAGTTTGCAGAAAACACCAACAACTTATACAAAGGTGCAGCCTACAAAAGTTTCAAAAGCACTACCACCAGGTGATCTGGTATTGGTAACAAGGTGTTGGTAGTTCTAATCATATATTCAAGTTTTGTTGCTCAATTTAAGTACTAGCACATATAAATTCAACATTTTTTATTTTATTAAAGAGATTAGACTAATTATGTAGTAAACATATGATTACTCTCAATTATTGCATGCTCCTTACCATGAAATTTGACAAGACCTCGTATACATCTCATATAGAAATCATTCATCCTTTCACTCTGTTTCTGCCCCCTGCTCTATTTCGATACTATCCTATTTCGGTACTATCTATTACGGTACTGCAGAAACATGTTCTGATACCAGTTACCAATTTGATATTGATGCCAAAGTGACATGATCTTTGTCATGTTCTTTTCACTTTATGTAATTGGAGGTATGAGATAATATCTTCATGTTCTTTCTATCAAGGATCATTTAAGTCTTGTGTTGAATTGTTTTCACTCTCATGTGCATCTTCCTCCTACATTTCTACACTCAACCCTAAATGAATCATCATTTCTATCCTTTAAGAAGATATTTCCACATTTAGCTGTATATGATAATGGGTGCAATTGTCTTATTACCTCATCATTTTGAAAAAGTGATTGTTAATTGGAATATCCATTGAAAAGTGGTGACACCATTATGTCTAATGCTAACCTAGTTGACTCAGCAAGTTTTTATCCAAGTTTATCTTTACAAGTTTTTCTTGGGAGGTATTTTTTGGGCCTGAGATATGATCATTTTTATGAAGGTTGTTATACATTTTTTCCGCATGTACATATATGTTTTGCACGTTTTGAAGGATCATTTTGAAGAATTTGATGGTAAATTGGTATGATCGCCATAAGGTACGTGTAATTCATGTTTCATGATTAAATCAAGTTTAATTCATCATGTTCTATGATTTCCAAGAGTTAATTCGTGTTTTTCTTCTGTTACAGGGAAAAACACACCATGTTTCTAGTTCTGGCACTTGATCTGACACTCGTTCTGGTACTTGATCCAACAATCGTTCTAGCACCCAGTTTTGCACAAAAACGCAAGGCAAGTTGGTGGTTATGGCATTGGCGTCCAGTGATGGACAAATCGGGCACATGGGTTTTCTTCATGATCACCCCCTCCAGCTACTAAGCTCAAGACAACTTAGTTTCAGTTGTCTAAATATGGCGATTATTGGCTTGCTCCATTTTGTTAGTTATGGCATCATTTATTGTATTTTGCCGAAATTAGAAGTGGTTCGACCCTCCTATGGTCAACCACTTGGTTTGTAAATTTTATAAATACCACTGAGGTGGTCAGATGATTGTTAAGTAGAAGAACTATTGTATTGGAGACAAAACTCGTTTTCCTCTAATTTTAGTTTTACATTGCCAGAACTCCGTTTTCAAGCTTTCATGGTGAATTCAGCCTGTTGAAGTTCGTGGTGTGCTTGTAGGAGGTAGCCAGGACTTGCTAGGGGGCCCACCAGCAGTCTGGTGATTGTTCTTATGTTATTTACGCATTTCTTAATTTAAGTTGCTCTTTCTTATTTCCTGTATATGCATGTTTTTATTTAATTAATGAGTTTGTTGTAGCTTATTGTTTTACTTCTCTTTTGCAGGTTAGATAATGATATGTGTTAGCATGTGTTGATTTTGTAGATTAGAAAAGGCTTGCAAGTCTCTCTCTCACTATACTAACCCCGCATGCAGTTAGATGTTAAATTGTGCTTTCTTTTATAATTTTACAGTCAAGTTTAGAACAGATTTTTAATTAGAACAGAACATAGATTTAATTTGGATTTCCTTTGACAGGGATTTTGATGGATGGATAGATTTAATTCCATTTTTTATAGTTTTCTTATCTTAGTTTTACACAGATCTCATTTTCTTAGTTATTGGTTAATGTAATTGTCAATTTTCTTCTTAATATCATAGTTTAATTTATGTTTTTAATTCATTTTCTTATCATAGTTTGAATAATTAGAGTAGACATAGTATAGTTTTATTTCACACAATTTCCTTTCTTAGAATTAAAGTGCAATTGAATTTCTTAGTTAATGAATGAATCTAGTTTTCTTACATAGTGTAGAATTGGAATAACAACCTCGTTATGTTGTTGATGGTTCATACATGAATATGCAGGGTATTTAACATTATCTTTGTCATGGATAAATTCTCCTTAGATTGTTTAATCCATACCTTTCATTTTTCCATTGAGATTAGTGTTGACTTTATACCATTGGAATTGTCCTTTGTTGTCAAGTGTCATCGAGATATCATCTGTCACCACCAAAGGCATTCACATAACCACCAGCATTACATTTGAGTGTTTCATAGATTAAAGATAGTTTCTTGCTTTCGTAGATTAGAAGAGATAATTTCTTGCTTTCATAAGTTTAGAAAATAGTTTTATTGTTGCTTTGATAGATAGTAGTTTGCTTATCATAGATTAAAAATTAGTGGTTAGTCTTTCTTTCTTTCAATAGAATAGATTTCCTTTCATGCATTGCATTGAGCATTTAGATTTCCTTTCACGCATTAGAAATAGTTTTGCATTAGTCATTTAGTCCACTTGCCTCTTAGGCTAGATAGTTGTTCAATGAGAAGTTTTTTCTTGCAGTAGTTAGTTTCCTTTGCTTACTTGTATTTTTCTTTAGTAGGTTAGTTAGTTGCCTTTGCTTACTTGTCTTTTCCTTTAGTAGGTTAGTTAGGTGTCTTTTCTTACTTGTCTATTTTATTTAATAGGTTAGATAGGTGTTTTTGCTTACTTGCTTATCTATTTGATTTCATAGGGTAGTTTCTCATTGAATGTAGGTTGGCAAGTTAAAGAAGTTTGCTTTTGTCATTTTCTTATTATGCTTAGTAGTTTGCTTTTTCTTATTGTTTGCTTTACATAGATTTTTTATTTGCTTTCTTAGGAACTATCCATCGATCATTGGCCCAAAAGTACTTAGGTTACCTAGCTTCAAGTTGATTAGTAGGGTTTGCTCATCAGATAGGTTTTCTTGAGTAGATTATCCTTAGATAGTTTCTTTCATTAGTTAGACTATACACGTACCAACCTTTTACCTTTGGCATATATTTTTCTACAACTCTAAGTTTACTTACCCCGGGTTGACAATTTAATTGAGGGTAGTTTAGTGTCTTTTTTAGTACATATAAATCACCTAACATTTTGGCATCGTTGTTGAGGAGTTGTCTCAAGGTAAGAAGTAATTAGGAATTAGACCATTTCTAGACCTTAGCATTAGTTTGGTGGTGGGGGAACTTTAAGACGAGAGGTAAGAACTTGTGCATCTACTATAGCAGGTTCCCCCAAACCCAATAGTAGTTTTTTGTTTTTTGTTTTCTTTCATGAATAGACCTGGGAATCAAATGGTACCTTTTTCTTTTTATTTTTTCTTTGTTTCATGAATAGGCCTAGAGACCCACAAGGTAGATACATTAAATCAAAATTAGACCTTTCAACCAAGGTTCCTTCCGATCTCTTTGGGGGAAGGAACGTTCCTCTTATAAAATCCTCAGACCGATACCGAAAAACAGAAGCTAGCTCGACTCAAAGAGCTAAAATAGTCTCTGAAGGGACTAACACAGGGAGCACTATAGAACAAGAAACTGAAGAATCAATCATATTAGGATAGGAGGCAAGACCACTCGAGTCTTCCACGGAACCAAACAATACAACCTTTTCTTTTACACCACCACCAGGGAATCCTAATTTTGAAGATATCATAGACCCTGAACAGGTGAATCTTTTGTCTGGTAGTTCAGCCAATGTGATTGTCTCTCAGATTGACACAGAAACTTTGGCACCAATAGTCTCAACCGACTCGAGTAGAGTCCCAGACATCCAATCTGTAGGAAGATCTTTCCATCAAAGGGAAACCTTGTTTTCTTCAAAGATAAAACCACCTAGGTACTCTCTTTTCGGAAATCAAGCCAATATGGATGATCAGGAGGACCATAACAATGTAATACATGGGGAGGAAGAAGAAACTGGAAACCAAACCAAAACTACCTTCGGGTTTCCGATTTTAGACACCACTCCAAATGTCAACATGAAGAATATTCCTCTCTCAACACTACCTACCTTTTATGGTAAAAACAGTGAAAATCCAAAAACCTTCCTATCTGAATTTGACATCTTGTGCAGGAGCTACAACTATGTGAAAGATGCCCAGAAATTAAAACTCTTTCCTGCCACCCTCAAATAATCTGCACTAAGATGGTTCATGGGATTGGGAGAATCCAGTATTAGGTCTTGGGAAGCCATGAAAGACATATTTTTCAAGACGTACCAAGACTACTGTAAGACCAAAGAGTCTCGTAATGACATTTTTTAAATCCAACAATTAGAAGACAAGACCCTCGAAGATTATATGAAAAGATTTGGTTATATCTCCCAGAAGTCAAAATACCATGACCTCCCAGAGGATGCAATTAGGGATCTTTTCCTTAAGGGAATTTCAGAAGAATATTTAGAGATGTTTTACCTGATGGAATCAGGTGACATCTCTCATAAACCATTTGTTGAAATATGTGAAATGTGTAAAAATTACTCAAGGAGTAGAGCCAAAATAGGGAATAATGTTCGGGACCCTTACAATAGAAGCTTAAAACCAGTTAGTTCATGTGGTATCACAAGAGCAGAGATAGGGAACCTTTTAGAAAACTTTAAGACTGACATCTTAAGCACAATAGGTTCCCAGTTGGATACCCTTAAACTCAAAAAGAAGCAAGAGGAGGAAGCATTCCTCAAGGGAGTGCCCATTAGATAACATTTCAATTTGTGGCTTCTGTATAGAAGACCATGTAACTCAAAAATGTCCATCATTGCCCAGTTTATTAGCCATCTATAGGAGTGGAGATCCTGGGGAGTCTTCTTATGCACCTAGGAGGCCATGGCAGCCTAGGAATCAACCCACATACCCGGATCTATAGTCTCAAGTTCCACCCTATTATCAACAACAACAGTGGAACTCACCAGGTTGGAAAAACTGGTCTACTCAGTACCAACATCCTTGGATTCAAGGATGGAAAGGAGGACACAATCTAGGAAACCCTCAAGCTCCACCTCTCCCTATGTACAACCATCCTTATCCTCAGTTCTCATCGAACACTCCGCAACTTTTGCCAGGTTTTGTTCCACCACCTTTACCTCATATCCCACAACAACAACCGCTACAATTTCAAAATGAAATCTCCCTGAAACCGACACTATTACCGGCACAGCTAGTGTCGAACCCGAATAATAAGCCCCCTCAACCTCTTAACAACGTTGATATGCAGGCCTTCCCGACATATGTTATTACTCCCGTTCCATTACAGGAAATTCGACTAAGATCGGGAAAAGTTCTAGATAGGTAGAGACCTTCAGTAGTCATCCAGGAAGAATAAGAAGAAGAAGAAACCACCAAACAACCCATGGATGACACTGGGTGGGAAGATGGTATTATCCCGAAGAATCAAGAACCCATGCTTCCCCAAAATGAACCTTCACAAATTACGAAGGTCCCTCCTTATCCAGACCGATTGGTAATCCATAAACCTACCACCCGACCAAAATTTGACATTTTGAATGAATTGAAAAATATTTGTGTCAAAATTCCCCTACTTCAAGCCATTAAAGACATTCCAATCTATAGTAAGGTAGTCAAAGAATTGTGTATTAAGAAGCTAGGTAGGAATCAGAAGGACCCTCCTACAGTACATTTGGTAGGAGGACTCTCTGAGTACATATCATAGCATCCAAAGCTAGCAAAATATGGGAATCTGGGAAACCCCATAGTGACGATAACCTTTAATGAGGTCGCTATCAGAAACACTCTCATAGACCTAGGGGCAACCATCAATGTTATGACCGCTACTACTATTGGGTCACATATTTGTCCATATTTTCATCATCTATAGACATCCATTCCATCCCTTCTCCATCCTATTATCGTTCATTTATCATTCCATTTTCCATACATTTGATACAACTGCGCATAAAATGACATATTATTCCTGTTATGCTTTAGTGGTTAATAATGATTATTCTTCCTTCATTTTTAATGAATTAAAGACTATTATGCATGATTTTTCTGATGATGGTTTGACGAGTGATTTTATGTATCAATAGTTGCAGCAGTCAAGGTTCCAACCTCCAAATGACACATGTGAGTTCAAGCTCGTGGTTAACCATTTTCAGTGAAAAACGTGGCAGTTAAGGAGAGACGAATGTGCGTGGAATATTCTGAGCAGATGAGGATGAATCTCAAAAATCCGAGACATGGGTTTTGTTCAGAATGGGCCCAATTGATTTTAGTATGGGTCGTTTTCCAATTGGAGCTACGGTTTGAGAGAAATCGTTGGTTCTTTAAAAGGGTATTTTCCAGATTTACAGTTGTGCCCGGTTCTCTAAACTTAGCAATTTGTTTGAGCAACCTAGGGATTTGGGGATTTGATTTGTATAAATAAGACCTCTTCAATCAGGAGAGAGGCATTCATGAAATTATATAGAATTTATTTGTAAGAAAGAGTTGAACTTATGTAATTTCTGAGTTTTCTTCAATAATACAAAGGAGCTGATGGATCTGCAATTATGTGCAACTTTCTCTTAATCTTGGAAGTCTTTTGGCCACACATGCTAGGTGAGGCAGGGCCCCCTCAATCTAGTATGTGTTGGTCTTATTCATTTACTTGTATTTTTCTTTTCATTGTCTTAATTTATCTTGGTTTATAATTAGTTGATCACTACTTACAGTTGTGTGTTGTTTACTAGATTGCTCTTACAGTAAGATTCAATTCATGTTGTTGTTACTTCATTTTGTTAATACTCCTTTAATTTATGTAAGAGTGTGGTAGTTGTTTTATTTCAGCGGAGTGTATTTTCAAGCAAGAGCGGATTTGATTGATTTTAAGTTATGTGTTTTATTTTATTAAATAGATAATAGTGTTAGTTGGAATTTGTTGCTTGCATATATTCTGCATGGTAACCTTGAAATAAAATACTTCCTTGGGTTGACAATTGAATAGTTGGGCAAATACTACAATGCAATTAATTCAACATTAGTTCAGCCCAATGTAAGGACTGTTGTTCCTTTGAGTGTAGTTGTTGTTCATTTGGAAGGACCAACTTCCATTCCTTTCGCACGACTGTTGTTCCTTTGAGGGTAGTTGTTATTCATTTTAAAGGAACAATTGTCGTTCCTTTCGCACGACTGTTGTTCATTTGAGTGTAGTTGTTGTTCATTTGAAAGGAACAACTGGCATTCATTCCGCACGACTATTGTTCCTTTGAGGGTAGTTTTTATTCATTTGAAAGGAACAGTTGCTGTTCCCTTTATGATTGTTGTTCCTTTATAGGTGTTGCATCTCTAGAGGTTGGGTATTGAAAATGGAAGGTAAGAACCTATGTAGGCAACAAGTGAAATGCTTGTGCCAGTGCCTACCTTTGGTTGACACATAGAGGTTGATTTTAGGACATATTTAGAGCCCAACAACTACCTTGGAACAATTACAGTTACAACCTCTTCTCCGGCCTACCCCAACCATTTTGGAATTAGCAGATAAAACTAGGGTTATACCTGGAGGAATTTTAGATGATGTCATGGTTACTTTAGCCTCATGGGAGTACCCCTATATTTTATTGTCATTCATTCAAGGGATCCTGCCAGAGGCCATCCCGTTATTTTGGGAAGACCTTGGCTAGCCATAGCCAATGCATTTATTGGTTGTAGAGAAGGAGAAATGACCATCTCAAATGGTCTCTCTATCCAGAAGCTCACCATTTACCTTCCATCTCAACCTATTATGGAGAATCTATGGTGGCTTGAATGTCCATATGAGAATGAAGACTAGGAAGAACCCACATTTCCTAGTGACCATGCAAGGGCACTTCAAGAGCACACAACAGAAAATGTGCTAAACCAATTCATTTTTTCTATTACATGTGTGGATTTTCCACAGTCTTTTCCCCAAATTGAGTACATGTTTGGGGACGAATTTCAAGAACAATTAGACCCATCCATTTTGTCTTCGACATATTTTATTTTCGAAATAGATGAGTCTTCCATATCTTATAATATGCCCTATGAGATTAGTCCAGGGAAATTTTTACATATAAACTCTGGGCTAGATACAAACCAACAGAAAAAGTTAGTAGATATTATTAAAGAACAAATAGGATCATTTGCCTGGGAATACACTAACATGAAGGGTATACACCCTGACACATGAATCCATCACATCTATACCCAGGGGGAAGTAACACATGTTAGGAAACCTCAGAGTAGGATGAACCCAGCACTCAAAGACATGGTCAAGGAGGAGATTCAAAAGTTGTTAAATGTTGGATTTATCTATCCCATCTTTGATAGTAAGGGGGTATCCCCGTTTGTAGTGGTTCCAAAGAAAGTGACCAAGAAATGGAGAATCTGTGTTGATTTCCGGGAACTCAACAAGGCCACTCTGAAAGACTACTTTCATCTTCCTTTCATTGACCAAGTTCTAGATACCTTGTCTGGAAAGAAGTATTTTTCCTTTCTAGATGGGTACAACGATTACAACAAGATTCTTATAGCACCTAAGGACCAGGACAAGACTACCTTTACTTGTTCGTGGGGCACCTATGCCTATAGGGTCTTACCATTTGGATTGTGTAATGCTCCTGCCACATTTCAACAAGCAATATTAGGGATATTTGTCGATCTTATTCATGATTGTGTGGAAGTCTACATGGAAGACTTCACAGTCTATGGAAACACTTACTAGGAAGCCTTAGACAACTTAGAAAAAGTCCTCATCAGATGCCAGGAAATGAACCTATCTCTAATTCATGGAAAATGAAAAATGTTGTTAACTGAAGGAGTGGTTCTAAGACATAATGTTTCATCTGAAGGGATAAAGGTTGATCCTGCAAAGATTGAGGTCATTATTAGACTTCCACCCCTCAAGACTCAGAAATAGGTGAGAATATTTCTCAGACATGGAGGATATTACCGACGGTTTATTGAAAATATTACAAAGATTGTTGCACCTATGTTTGGATTATTGATAAAAAGATGTTGATTTTGTTTGGACTGAGCAGTGTCAAACTGCCTTCGAAACTCGGAAAGATAAGCTGTCTGTGGCACCAGTTGCAAGATACCAGATATATAAAATATGCAAAACAGAAATAAAATGCTAGAAATGGCAGAATAACAGTAAAATATTCAGCATAATCTTCACAATACACATAAATGATATACGAAATAGCAATAGAAAATCACTTTGATTCAGAAAGAAATGTTCACGGGCCTCTTCGAGGGGGAAACCTCCAGTCGAGCAGAGCTCTGTTACAATAATATCCAAGATAGGGTTCACATACCCTCACCCTTTATTTATACTAAATATGTCTATTAAGAGAAGCATCTAGAGGAAGATCCTTCTAGAAGTGGAAGCTTCTATTAGGTCTTCTTACATTCGCCTTATTCTATTTTATTGAAAAGCCTTATTAATATTGACCTTTATTACATCTGAATACATTGATCTACCTATGTGTGGGTTAGGACCTTAACATGTCCGCCCCCTTAAAAATAGCCTTGTCCTCAAGGCTTGAGATGTGGAAACTGCTGCAGAATGGTAGTTGGT
>ML812280.1:379725-415360 GCA_009831015.1 Picea engelmannii
TGTCCTGTTTCATACCATCCCAGAAAAAAGAACGTTTGACTCGGTCATATGTTTTGGTGAACCCTGAGTGCCCCGTTGTGGGTGTAGCATGAAGCTCAGAAAGCACCGTGGATTTGAGCTTGGATTGTTTACTTAAATACAAGAAACCTTTGTATCGAAGCTCATCCTGGAGCCAGGAGTACCCTAGGGGAGCCGGAGCCTTGTTCTGCAGTAGCTGGATCAGATGTGAACTTTTGGGATCTTGAAGCCATTCCTAGCGCACAGCTTGGAGCCAATCAGGTACAATGAAGGAAAGAGAAAAAAGGGATCCTTCGTCTTCATATTTCCAGGATAGTGCATCCGCCACAACATTGTCTTTTCCCTTCTTGTAAATGATCTCATAATCATATCCAAAGAGCTTAGTCACCCATTTTTGTTGTTCCTGTGAAGAAATGTGTTGTTCCAGAAAGTACTTGAGGCTTTGATGGTCTATCTTAATTTGGAAGCATTTCCCCAAGAGATACGGATGCCACAACTCAACGGCATGCAGAATCGCCAACATTTCTTTTTCATAAATGGGTTTGCCCAGATTCTTTTCAGACAGTTGCTTGCTAGTGAAGGCCAAAGGTCGACCCTCTTGCATAAGGACAGTGCCAATTCCTTTCCCTGAGGCATCACATTCCAACACAAAGGTCTTTGTGAAGTCGGGAAAGGCCAGAACCGGAGTGGTGCACATGGCCGTCTTCAAGGTTTGAAAAGCTTGCACAGCTGCTGGGGTCCAAGTGAAAGAGTTCCTTTTTAGGAGAGTCGTGAGAGGTGCTGCAATCTTTCCATAGTTCTTAACGAACTTGCAATAATACCCTGTGAGGCCCAAAAATCCACGCAAGATTTTGAGAGTCTTTGGGTGCGGCCAGTCTTGCATAGCTTCAATCTTTTTCGGATCCACTCCGATGCCATCCTTGCCCACCAGATGACCCAAGTATTCTACTTCGAAGGCACCAAAAGAACATTTGGACTGTTTCAGGAAAAGCTGGTGCTGAGAGAGTAGGTTGAGAACTTGATCCACATGAGTAAGATGGTCTTTCCAGGTCTTGCTATATATGAGGATATCATCAAAGAAAAATAAGACAAAATGATGGAGAAAAGGGAGGAAGACATGGTTCATGAGACTCTGGAAGGTGGAGGGGGCGTTACACAAACCAAAGGGCATGACCAAAAACTCGTAGTGGCCCTCATGAGTGTGAAAGGCCATCTTGGGAATGTCAGACTCTTTCATACGTATCTGGTGATAGCCTGAGTGAAGATCAATTTTGGTGAAGAATTGGGCACCACTCAATTCATCCAGGAGGTCATCAATGACAGGAATGGGAAATTTGTCTTTGATGGTTAGTTTGTTGAGAGCATGGAAGTCAGGAAACATTCTCCAAGAACCTTATTTCTTCAGTACCATGACGACTGGGGAGGAGTAAGGGCTCATACTAGGATGGATGACTACGACAGTAAGGAGTTCCTGGACCATTTTTTCAATTTCATTTTTTTGTGCAAAGGGGTGGCGATGTGGACGTATATTGGGGGGAAGGCTTCCTGGGACAAGGGGAATGGAATGATCATGGACACTGCGGGAAGGAGGGAGTCCTTGGGGAGTGGAAAAGACTGTTTGATGTTTAGAAAGGAGGGCTTGGAGGTCTTGGGGCACTGGTGGGGTCTCTATGGCTTGTATGGCATGGAGTTGGGAAATGACACCAGAATGACCTTTTTTGAGCAATTTTTCCATGCGATGAGAACTGATGACTTCAGGTGAACCCACAGTGATGCCTTGAAATTTATATTTGTGGCCTCCTTGGTCGAATTTCATGGTTAAGTTCTGAAAATCCATGAGAATGGGACCCAAGGTTCTTAGCCATTCGGCACCCAACACAATGTCGCAACCGCCCATGTCAATAGCAAACATATGGGATTTGAGGTGGTAGTCACCTATTTGCAGACACACATTTTCACAGCACCCGCCACATTTCATAGAACCACCATTGGCAATCATGATTTGGAAATTGTTGACAATAAGGATGTAGCAATGGGTTTCTTGGGCAATGCAGCGATGAATAAAATTGTGGGTGCTGCCACTATCACCAAGATGATGACCTTTCGGTGCTTGATGTAACCGATTAAATTGAGGGTTTGGGGGGCAGAGAAGTCGGTGAGAGAATTGAGGGAAATGATTGGTTCCACTTCGGGAGGGTCGGAGGGAGGGTTTATGTCAGAAATTTCTGGTGACTCGGGCACAGGGGGGGTGTCAACCTCTTCTTCCTAAATATCCTCAGAGATGGCCATAAAGAGATTTTGTTCCTTACATTTGTGGCCTGGGAAATATTTTTCATCACAACTATAACAGAGGCCTTTGAGTTGGCGTTCAGCCATTTCAGCCCTGGTCAACTTTTTTATTTTTAATGGGGCGAAGGGAGTAGTGGGGTTTACTGGTTTAGGGCGCGGGATAAAGGAAGGCTTAAGATTTTGAGAGGAAACAATTTGTTGTGCTTGTTTAGCTTTTTTGGTATCCTCCACCCAAGTCGTAGGTCGAACCATCAGGACATGGGCCTGAATATCCTCCTTGAGGCCACTTATAAAACACTCTCGAAAGAAAGCATCAATCATGCCCTCTATTCGAAAAGCCAGACGCTCAAATGCAGCTATGAAGTCTTCGACGTTGCCTGATTGCTTCAATTTTGTCAAACGGCCCAAATGGTTGGTGTCAGTGTCAAAGCATTCATAAAGCTCAACAACAAATTGGGTCCAAGCAATATACCCTTGATGGGAAGTTTTTCTCCATTGCCACCATTGCCAACATTCTTGATCTAGATGGAGAACACCATACCGGAGTTCAGCCAAGTCATCTGTAATGTTGTAGAGAGAGAAATAATGTTCCATTTGGGTGACCCAACCAGTGGGGTCCGAGCCATCAAATTTGGTTACATCCACCCGCGGAAGGCGTATGTCCCTTTGAAAGTGATGGGGTTGAAAGGAATGGGAAGAAGTTTCACCTTCAGTCTTTTTATGTGCATCAGGAAAAGAGTCATTGGTAGAGAGCTTGAGTTTGGTGCAGAGTGATGCAAAGACAGATTCAAGCTGGGTAGTCAGTTCATGTTTGACTTCTGCCATTGCGGACTGCACGGCAACATTTACGGATGCATTCATGGAGGCATCATGGGAGGAAATAGTAGCACTGAGTTGTTGCACTTCTTGTTGGGTCTCAAGTAAACCAGATTGTAGGGTGTTGAAGAGAGAGTCTATTTCTTGGTTACGGGTATGGGCCATGATGATGGGTGAATTGAAAAGGGAGTGGGCGGGGCATAAATTTTTGCAGAAAAATGATATGGATGAAAGTGATAAGGGAGAAGAGATGAATCTAATGGAATAGGTCTCAAATAATGGTGAAAAAAAATCCAGACTTTTTTTTTTCTTTTTTTTTACAGCTGCGGGGTTATGCTTTGGTCTGAAGAATGTTGCAGTGCTGAAATCCCCAAATTCTGAACCAAAGAGTATTTACTTAGCAACCTGAACACAGATGTGTGTCAATAGATCTCGTCGGTTTAATTTGTTTATGTTGTTGTTTATGTTCCCCAAGGGTTAGGTATTCAAGGGTTTGCCCTGTGCTATAGCTCTCTAATATACGTGTGGGATCCAACAGTAGTACTCGGCCCAATATCTCAGGGCACTAACTAAGGAGGATAGACCGTACCCTTAGCCGTACTACCCAACTACCCAGGTACTAGAGAGTATCTTCCCGAGTGTTGTTCTTGGTGACACTATAGCAGTCCGGCGGCCGATAGGTTTATCTAAAGAGGGCTTCTCGAAATCTAGGTCGATCCATACACAGGTGTTGTCTGATGCGCTACCACTCAAAGGGGTACCAACAAGGGTTACAAGGGTGGCCAACAGATGTGCTCTTAAGAACCACTTGTATTTCCTGCGTGTATGAATCCATCGACCGTGGGTTTATGCGCGTAACGACAGATCTCTGTGGCTTAAAGACGTCGGAATACGTCTCTACCCTGGAAAAAAAATACCCACAATTTCTACCAAGGAAAGTGCTCTGATACCACTTGCAAGATACCAGATATATAAAATATGCAGAACATAAATAAAATGCTAGAAATGGCAGAATAACAGTAAAATATTCAGCATAATCTTCACAATACACAGAAATGATATACGAAATAACAATAGAAAATCACTTTGATTCAGAAAGCAATGTTCACAGGCCTCTTCGAGGGGGAAACCTCCAGTCGAGCAGAGCTCTGTTACAATAATCTCCAAGCTAGGGTTCACATACCCTCGCCCTTTATTTATACTAAATATGTCTATTAAGAGAAGCATCTAGAGGAAGATCCTTCTAGAAGCGGAAGCTTCTATTAGGTCTTCTTACATCCGCCTTATTCTATTTTATTGAAAGGCCTTATTAATATTGACCTTTATTACATCCGAATACATTGATCTACCTATGTGTAGGTTAGGACCTTAACACCAGTTCTTAGAGGGCCTAATTGGACTCTCCCATTTCATATATCCATTGATGCCTCTGACACCACAATAGGAGGGGTATTAGGGCAGAAAGAAGACCAACAGTCCTATGCCATTTATTTTGTAAGCAAGAACTTGTCCCCTGCCGATTTGAACTACACAGTCACTGAGAAAGAGTTCTTGGCAGTTGTTCATGCTATTAACAAGTTTCGTCATTAAATTACAGGTTATGAATTATTTGTACACACTGATCATTCCGCCATTAGGTTCCTCATGAACAAACCTATAACTAATGGCCGAGTGACCAGGTGGCTTTTGTTATTGCAAGAATTTAATATCATTGTGCTTGACCGACTTGGAAAGGATAATGTAGTAGCTGAATTTCTTTCTTGAATATAGAATGAGCATGATTATATCCCTGTAGATGATAGTTTCCCAGACAAGCACCTCTTTTCCCTCTCTGTCAATACCCCATGGTTTGTGGATATGGAAAACTATTTGGGCACTAGGAAGTTACCGTCTCATTTGTCACCTCGTGAAAAGTGGAAAATTATTACATAGAGTGCTAATTACTCTTGGGTTGGTCATGATATTTTTCGCACAGGTCCGGATTTTATTATTCATAGATGTGTCCGAGAGGACGAGGTACCTGAAATACTACAAAGTTGTCATGATGGACCATGTGGTGGCCATTTCTCTGAAAAATGCATAGCATATAAGGTATTACATTCAAGTTACTATTAGCCTAGCATTTTCAAAGATGCTGCCAAGTATGTGAGAAGTTGTGATAGTTGCCAAAGGATAGGAAGACCTACATCATCTAACAAAATACCTTTGTAGGCCCAAGTTATGATAGAACCCTTCGAAAATGGGCCCTCGACTTTGTATGACAAATTTCACCCATGTCCCATAGGAAGAACTATATCTTAGTTTGTACAGACTATACCACCAAATGGATAGAGGAAAAATCCCTATTTAGGGCTACAGAGAAATTTGTTGTCGAATTCATCTATGAAGACATCTTTACCCGCTTCAGTGTCCCTCAATGATGAAAGAGCTAACAGATAAATATGGGATTAAACACCGTAAATCTTCTCCATACCACCCACAAGCCAATGGATAGGTATAATCCACAAACAAATTTCTGGAATCCATCTTGGCCAAGACTGTTCAGTTACATCACCAGGATTGGACTGATAGGCTCCCAGAGGCTTTGTGGGCATACCAGACTACCAGGAGAAATACCACTGGGCATAACCCTTATGAGCTAGTGTATGGGAAACAAGTATAGAATTCCAAGTAAGGACCTTTTGTATTGCCGCAGAATTAGGATTGAACCTGGATGAGGCTCAAAAGCAACGAGCCCTACAACTTTGGATGAAATCAGGAAAGATGCCATCCAACAGACGATATTAGTCCAAAACCAGAGGAGCAAGTGGCATGACAAGTTTATTAAGAAGAAGCACTTCCATCCTGGTGATTGGGCTCTGTTGTTTGATTCTCGATTCAAAACCTTCAAAGGCAATCTCACCACCCAGTGGTTGGGCCCTTACGAGGTAGACACTGTATATGACAATGGAGCTGTAAAAATTAAAACAATTGATGATGGACAAGTCTCCTTTGTGGTAAATGGACACCGACTTAAATTTTATCATAATCCCATTTCCAGAGAAGATTTTCTACAGTTCATGACAATTGACAAGGCATTGGCCTTAGTAGATGGGGAAGTCCCCCCTTGTTCTTGAAAACTTTTCTGAGTTTCCTACTGTATATATGTAAATAGATTTTTCATTTTGTTAATAAGGCAATTCTAGATATTTCTGAAAGTATTTATTTCACCAGGAGTACACAGTCTCAAAGAGATTTCTTCAAAACATTGATTATACTTGAATTTTGTGTCTGTTAAAGAATCAATTGAATATTGACTTACTATAGATAGCCATATTTTTGAAAACATTCTCATTTTTTAAGGCATTCTAAAGCAGTTTCTCTTGAAACTCTTCACCACTATATAAGGAAGTGATGTCGTAACTATCAAGCCTAGAGGTCTCTCGTACAATTTTTCCAAGAAACCTAAGTAAGTAAGCCAAGTGTCTTTATCAAAGAGTAACAAGGCGGTCTAATTAGCAGTTAGCCATGGAAACATCACAATAACTAAAAAGGAAGAAAGTAAGTTGAGCCTAGAGATACCTTTTTTTTCTTTCTCAATGGTACCATCCACTACACACTAAATAACTTGATTATATCATATCTTTAGATAGGCCACGTCCTCTTAAGTACCCCTTACATCAGGACAACCACTAAAAAAATATAACGGAAATTCATCCTCTAACATAAATACCATCCCAAGTGAAAAAAAGAAAGAAAAAGTTGTTTTCATAGTTGTACCCCCATCTTCTTGCATAAGCAATCTTCTATTAAAAATATTAAAGGATGGAGGGATAGTCTCTAAGGGTTTAAGAGGCTAACCCGCTAGGATACTGAACAGGTCTGCCGGCAGCGGGTACCAGCCTATGGTATGACTAGGTAAACCCTTCGGAGTATTGAATAGGCTTGCTGGCAGTGGGGCATTCTACCTAGCGAGGATGGTAATCTGACATAAATAAATAATAAATGTAAATTTGTCCTGATGTACAACATTACTTGCAGACAAATCTGACATGGAGTATGTGTGGTTAAGATAGGGTTAATGAATCTCATAAACTTTCCATTGGGAAATAACTCTAAGACTATCTTGAAACTCTGTTTCCTACCTCTTCTTATCTATATATAGGATCTCTTATCCTATAGGTGGGGCCATCTTCTAAATGTCTCGTCAAACCAAGCTGTGAAATTTTATATTTACACTTGACATACTGTAAATCTTCGGCTATTGGGGGATACTGACTGGTTTCCTATACTTTTGATTGTGAGGTATCACAATACTTAAGTGTGGGGGAGGGGTTCATGAGCTGACAAATGATCATTGCCTAGAGAAATGAGTCTTTGCAAGAATATTTGTATTATTACCATGATACAGGTTATTACATTGATAGTCATGTATTTTTTTGCTTAACTCCCGTGTCCTTTAAATTACTGAACTCATTCTTAATAGACCACTCTTTATTGTTTATTTAACAGACCACTCTTTATTGGTTATCTTCCATTACAAGTTGCATACTGTAGGTTTGACAACACATGTTTTATGCTCTTTATAACCCCTTCATTATAGGTTTTGACATTATGTGTCATATGCAAGAAGAATGAGTGAGCATGGAGCATTCTGCCTCTGCTAATTAACCATTGTGGTTGTAAAAAACACTTTACATTTGTAGGCTATCCATTATAAGAGGTAAAAGTGCACTTAACATAGAGGTACCAGATGAAGTACCGTATGAGGTACCGGATGAGGTGTTGTATGAGATGTCGTTTGAAGTGCCAAATGAAGTTCCATACACACCAGTAACTATCCTAGATTCCAGGTAACCAGAATTCAATTCCATTCAATTATATTGGTTTCACGCATTGATTAAATATGCTTCATATGGTTATGATCAAATGTCCAAATCAACAGACTTGGACATTGATCTAATTACGCACCAGTACATTGCTCCAAGTCGAGCCTTTGAATTTGAATTATTCACAAATGGAAGCTCGCGTGCACATGTGGGCAACGTACTCCACAATAAGAGAATCTAAAATCGGGTTGGGAACTCTATTATCTCATTTACCCTTGCTAATTTCTCTCCTCTGCATTAGGAAATCGCACCCAACCTCTGCCATCTCGCCCTCTGCTCAAATCGCACTCAGACCGTGCCAAATTCATGCCATCTCTTGGTCTGTGCTTAACTCGTGCCTCTGCATGGCTCAATTTCTCCATTGCTTGGTGAATTCAAACTCTGTCACAATGCCCAGGAGATGCCAACCCTCCTCCTATGCAGACTTGTTTTCCATTCCAGAATTCGCACAGTGCAGAGAAGTGTTTTTGCATGCTGGCTAGGGGCCACTTCTGTCTAGCTTGCAGGGCCATGATGATGGCCTCTCTATGCAATTTGCAGTTGGTTTTGATGGTAAGACAACACATGTAGTATATCTTATATTTGAAGTCACAGAAGATTCCATTTCTGTTGCAACAAAGCTCCCAAGAATTGGACATAGATGGTTCAAAAACCACCAATTTCCGCGCTCAAGTTACAACAGGGTGTTTAAGCCTGAATTCGAGAGCATTTCAGGAGAAAAAGGGTATGATAAGGAGTGAATAAATCCATAATTGGTTAACCCCCTCATCGTCATCACAAGGTTAATTACATGTGAAGGTAGATACTCCACCTTCAAAGCTTGTCATTTTAGATTGCTAGCTCATTTTCTGTTCAACAAACCCTTGAACTTTCCCTTTTATTTTCTCAAAAGCTTGGAGAAGATGTCCACTCAAGTGAGGAAAAATGTGACTAACCCCCACAAAAGTCTCTTCCACCATGGTTTGATCAAACTCCTCGTTCTTGCCGAATTAGAGAAATAGGGGCAAAATTGGATGCCTTTATCTACCAATTTGCAAACCCTCACTTGACAGTCAAGGCAGGCAAAAATCCACTTAGCCTAAAAACTATCTCTCCATACAAGCCTCACTCTCCAAGAACTCCAAACTCCCTTGCACAAACTCCCTCTTTGCCAGAACAATACCAAAAGCTTGTTGATATTCCTACTTCTTCATCGGGGAAAAAGACCAAGAGAAAAGACCAAAAGAAGCCTATTGTTGACCCCCCAATGCCTTCACTTTCTCTTGGTCCTACACCTATGAAACTACAAGAAGTAATGTAGCAATACTTTCCCATCATTCCTACAAACAAGACGGGAGCCAATCAATTTGGTAAGGGACCCTTTTGGAAGAGTACCCAGAGCACAAGAACCAAGCCTTATGCAAAACCTCCACCTGCTTCGGATCCCATCCAAGTGTTCTCCAACCTTGAGATCCCTCATAAGAAACTTAGGGAAGTCTCTGCAGATGGATTAGAGCCACTAAGGAAAACAAAATCAGAACCTACCTCACATTTCCAATCTCCCATCACTCCTACTTCACCTATGCCCACTCTAGATCCTAAAACTAATAAATTGTCCACATTCCTCAAAGGATCTAAGCCTTCCTTGGAGATCACCGATTTTGTTCCAACCATAGAGAAGCTACAAAAAGAAAACCATCAGGTTCTTCAATAGTTGGAAGAGAGGAAGACAACAGATGCACACCTTCATCATGACAATGGAGTCCTTCAAACAAAAGTTAACTCCCTTCAGCGGTTGGTTGATGAAATGACTAAATCTAACCGCAGCCTCAGAGCACAAATAAAGAAACATAAGAGGCAAAAGACTAAGTCTACACAGCAAGAAGGAGAGGCTTCCAAAGTTGATCCTCCTCAGCAAGCCTAGTCATGAGAGGTAACTTCTTTTTGTTTGCAGTGGGACCTGCAAAACCATAAGTGTGGGGGTAATGTTGAGCCCAAGATATGATCATTTTTATGACAGTTGTTATACATTTTTGCCACATGTACATATATGTTTTGCATGTTTTGAAGGATCTTTTTGAAGAAATTTATGGTAAATTGGTATGATCACCATAAAATACGTGTAATTCATGTTTAATGATTAAATCAAGTTTAATTCATCATGTTCTATGATTTCCAAGAGTTAATTCATTTTTTTCTGCTATTACACGGCAAAACACACCATGTTTCCAGTTTTGGAACTTGATTTGGCACACGTTGCAGTACTCGTTTCGGTACTTGATTCGACACTCGTTCCAACACCCAGTGTTGCACAAAAATGCAAGGCGAGTTGGCGGTTATGGCATTGGCGACCAATGATGGACAAATCGAGCACATGGATTTTCTTCATGATCGCCCCCTCCAGCTACTAAGCTCAAGACAACTAAATTTCATTTGTCTAAAGATGGTGATTATTGGCTTGCTCCATTTTGTTAGTTATGGCATCATTTATTGTATTTTGCCGAAATTAGAAGGGGTTCGAACCTCCTATGGTCAACCACTTGGTTTGTAAATTTTATAAATACCACTGAGGTGGTCAGATGATTGTTAAGTAGAAGAAGCAAGTAGAAGAACCATTGTATTGGAGACAAAACTCGTTTTCCTCTGTTTTTAGTTTTACATTGCCAGAACTGCGTTTTCAAGCTTTCATGGTGAATTCTGCCTGCTGAAGTTCATGGTGTGCTTGTAGGAGGTAGCCACGACTTGTTGGGGGGGGCACCAGCAGTCTAGTGATTGTTCTTATGTTATTTACGCATTTCTTAATTTAAGTTGCTCTTTCTTATTTCCTGTATATGCATGTTTTTATTTAATTAATTAGTTTGTTGTAGCTTTCTGTTTTACTTCTGTTTTGGAGGTTAGATGATGATATGTGTTAGCATGTGTTGATTTTATAGATTAGAAAAGGCTTGCAAGTCTCTCTCTCACTATACTAACCCTGCATGCAGTTAGATGTTAAATTGTTCTTTCTTTTATAATTTTACAGTCAAGTTTAGAACAGATTTTTAATTAGAACAAAACATAGTTTTAATTTGGGTTTCCTTTGACAAGGATTTTGATGGATGGATAGATTTACTTCCAGTTTTTATAGTTTTCTTATCTTAGTTTTACATAGATCTCATTTTGTTAGTTATTGGTTAATGTAATTGTCAATTTACTTCTTAATATCATAGTTTAATTTATGTTTTTAATTCATTTTCTTATCATAGTTTGAATAATTAGAGTAGACATAGTATAGTTTTATTTCATGCAATTTCCTTTCTTAGAATTAAAGTGCAATTGAATTTCTTAGTTAATGAATGAATCTAGTTTGCTTACATAGTGTAGAATTGGAATAATAACCTCGTTATGTTGTTGATGGTTCATACATGAATATGCAGGGTATTTAACATTATCTTTGTCATGGCTAAATTCTCCTTAGATTGTTTAATCCATACCTTTCATTTTTCCATTGAGATTAGTGTTGAGTTTATATCGTTGGAATTGTCCTTTGTTGTCAAGTGTCATCGAGATATCATCAATCACCACCGAAGGCATTCACATAGCCACCAACATTACATTTGAGTGTTTCATAGATTAATGATAGTTTCTTGCTTTCGTAGATTAGAAGAGATAGTTTCTTGTTTTCATAAGTTTGAAAATAGTTTTATTGTTGCTTTGATAGACAGTAGTTTGCTTATCATAGATTAAAAATTAGTGGTTAGTCTTTCTTTCTTTTAATAGAATAGATCGTTCATGCATTTCATTGAGCATTTAGATTTCCTTTCACGCATTAGAAATATTTTTGCATTAGGCATTTAGTCCACTTGCCTCTTAGGCTAGATAGTTGTTCAATGAGAAGTTTTGCTTGCAGTTGTTAGTTGCATTTGCTTACTTGTCTTTTTCTTTCGTAGGTTAGTTAGTTTCCTTTGCTTACTTATCTTTTGCTTTAGTATGTTAGTTAGGTGTCTTTGCTTACTTTTCTATTTGATTTAATAGGTTAGATAGGTGCTTTTGCTTACTTGCTTATTTATTTTCTTTCATAGGGTAGTTGCACATTGAATGTAGGTTGGCAAGTTAAATAAGTTTTCTTTTGTCATCTGCTTATTATTCTTAGTAGTTTTCTTTTTCTTTTTGCTTTACATAGAGTTTTAATTTGCTTTCTTAGGAACTATCCATCGATCATTGGCCCAAAAGTACTTAGGTTACCTAGCTTCAAGTTGCTTAGTATGGTTTTCTCATCAGATAGGTTTTCTTGAGTAGATTAGCCTTAGATAGATGCTTTCATTAGTTAGACTATACTCCTACCAACCTTTTACCTTTGGCATATATTTTTCTACAACTCTAAGTTTACTTACCCCGGGTTGACAATTTAATTGAGGGTAGTTTAGTGTCTTTTTTAGTACATATAAATCACCTAACAGTATTGATGAAAACCTCATGTGGTGGACTGCCCTTGCAAACACCCAATGAACTTTCATGAGAACCCTAATAGGATTAACTAGAGGGACCTCTTAGTCATTATCCGAGATGTATTATACATTAAATAGCTAATATTTAAGTTGAATGTGGATGATGTCACCCTTGGGATAATTGCAAACAATCAATTATGTTCCTAATAACTCTAAAACATTCTCATACCACCTGCCTTCCTTATACTCTAAAATTGTCAATGAACAATATACATCATTATAAATCTTTTGATTAATATAATAAAAAGGAAGTATCAAGAAGTACAAGTAAACCCGTCGAGGTACTGAACAGGCCTGCTGGTAGTGGGGCCATGCTTGTATGGTACTAAGGCAAACCCGTCGGAGTACTAAATAGGCCTGCTAGCAGTGGGGCTATGTCGGGTAAACGGAGTTGAAAAACATAAAGTGGAACACCTAAAACTGAACAACAACCCTTGGGTCTCATTCTAAAGCAATCATTATCAAATCAAGGCTAGGAGATGACCTTTATCTCTCTGGGATGATGTTCTTAAGAACCTTCAAGTATCCACTTTAAAGTTTTATATTTAAAATAAATAGGTTTGCATGAGAAGTGGGATCCTCAATATATGTAATTCACCCTACCTAAGCAAGAAGACCTTCATCTCTAAAAACTTGGATAAGGAATGAGTTAATCATCTTGGGATGTATTCTTTTATGCGTTTCTCTCTTCAAATGAGATCTAAACTATGCTTATATCACTTTTATTTTAAAGGTAATCTAGCCATGGGGGCCTATTAGTCGAAGTCAATTCGAAAAATCTTGTCCATTATCCTATAATCATATTAGAGTCACATTCATCCCTTTCTCCTAATTTTGATCAAAAATAGATTGGATGAGACTTAACGTCAAATCACTAACATATCTAATCTATTACTCATGACTCCACTTTTCCATCATAAATTATTTGTCATGGGTTAGAAGTGTGAAGCATAGGCCAGGAAGTTTATATTGTATAACAAGTTACTTAAAAGAGAACTTAAGAAGATGAAGAAAGGTGGAAATTCATTGAATGCTTGATCGAGTGAGGAGTACCATCAATTTTGAAAATTTTGAAAATCATTGTTGCACGAGGACATGCAATGACTTAAGCATGGGGGAATGTTGAGTCTAAGTTTTGACACCTCTATTACCCTATATTATCTCTGTCTGAGTCAATTTTACCTATGTTATGAGTGTATAATTGATTGTTTCCTCCATAAATACACTTGATGACCTCGTTCATGTGCATAAGAGGTAACGTATGATTAAAGCATGGTTTGTTTAGTTTTCTTGAGTTAAAACGATTAAATGTTTGATTTTTCATGATCCTAATCATTTGACTCTTAGGAAGCATTGATCCGGTACTTCTTGGGTGTCTAATCCGGCACCAGCACCTATTCTGTGCTAATCGGGTACTCATGGCTACAACTGTGCTAATCTGGTACTAAAACCCTACCTATAGGATTCTGGTACCAGCATTCCGGTACTGTTTGTTTTACCTCGATTTTCGGGCCGATGAAGATGAATATCAAAATATGGGGACATGGGTTTTGTCCAGAAATTTGTTTTCATGTAGTCTCAAAGGCCATAAAATCCAGATCGCACACGTGTGGACCTCCAACTCAGGGGGAATGATTCAGCCTAAAAATCATCAAATATTTCTAAACTGCGATATTGCACCTTGATTTTTGTGCATCTAGAAGAATATCTTACAAATCCATACAATGGGTGTTTAGAAACTATATCCAGATACAAAACCCATAAATAGTTTCTCAAAATTCATAATGGATAAAGAGATATCAAAGGCTCCTTGACCTGAATTTGTAATATTTGGTGAAAAACCCAGATATTGTGCATAAATAGTTTGAACAAATTCTGAGTTGGGGGATTTGTTCTGATCCATACCCATTAAATTTCATTGTATAAATATGAAGGAAGGAGTACTAAGAGGAGAGGAATTGTTATGTTGTAATACTAGTTCTTGAAGGAGGAGAATTCCATATTGTTATGCTGATGTATTGGCTTGTGAACATATATTTTCTATAAGTCTCTTTGTTGGAAAGTAATATGAATTACAGTTGTTGATCTTCTTCATTTTTGGAACCTACTATCCTATGATTTTTTTGATATTCCATGTTGAAATCAGTAAGGGCCCACCGTTCTAATGTGGTAAGCTTGTTGTAAAATATAGCTTAGCTTTTATTCTTGTACATGTTTGTTTTAGTCTTGTACCTATGGAATGCTTGTTGTTAGCTTGATTTCTTATCTGAATTAGAAATATTCTGAATGTAAGTGGCGAAGTGTGAGTAGTGTTCAGTGTATTATTTTTGGTATAACAAATCCGATGCACCATAGTTTTAGTAATTGTATTTAGCTTGTTGTTAGAAATATGCATGATAGGATAAGTTTAACAATCTTTGAAGTGTGATTATTTGCATTCATGAATCTGAGTTAATTTTCAAAAAAAATTGAGAGTTGTAACATGTGTTAGCCAAGGAGCCATTCGAAAATTCCATCTCTTGTATTACATGAACCAATAAATGGATTATGTTCCTGGTATATAAGCTAGACAGTTCTTTTTCAAGGCTGCAAGATTTGATTGAGTGTGAGGAATTAAATATGGATTTCTTTCAAGTTATTATTGAATTAAGTTGTTACAAAAAATGAGATTAGATCTCCATCTCTCACCCTGCATGCACCTACAATGAAGTGTCTTCCTCTACCTGTTATTTCTTCTAGAATTGATTGATGCTTTCTTTTGAGAATATGCAGGATGTTAATTGTTGTTAGTTTAGTTGCTCTACGAGATAGAATCAAAGCTCATATTTTCCTTTCATGCACCATCAATGAATAGGTCCATCACCTAAGAAAGAAATTTAGATTGTATGCTTGTTTATGAGTTTTTCTTTCTAATTTTTGAATTGTGTGAAGAGTGTTATCTTTGAAGTGTGAAAACAGAGTGTTATGTTTCTTGATTGAGCTATACTCATCAGACATAGGAATCTATCTGTTATTGGCACATATAGTGCATCAACTCTACTGATTACGAATCTCGGTTAATAATTTATGTTTAGTAATATATTATACAAGTAATTGCACCAACAATAACATCGATCGCTGCCCCTAGGTCTATGAGAGTGTTTCCAATGGAAACCTCATTAATGATTATTCTCTCATTAATGGTTATGGTCACTACAGGGTTTCCTAGCTTCCCATATTTTGCTAGCTTTGGTTGCTCTGATATGTATTCATAAAGTCCTCCTATCAAATGTATTGTAGGAAGGTCCTTCTTCTTCCTACCTGGCTTCTTAATGCACAATTATTTGACTACCTTATTGTAGATTGGAATGTCTTTAATGGATTGAAGCAGGGAAATCTTGAAACAAATATTCTTCAATTCGTTCAAGATGTCAAACTCCGGTCAGGTGGTAGGTTTCTCGATTACCAACCTATCTGGATAAGGAGGGGCCTTCATAATTTGTGAAGGTTCATTTTGGGTAAGCTTGGGTTCTTGGTTTTTAGGAATAATAACATCTTCCCACCTAGTGTCATCCGTGGGTTGTTTGGTGGTTTCTTCTTCTTCGTCTTCCTCTTGGATGACTATTGAAGGCCTCTGCCTGTCTAGAACTTTTCCCGATATTAGTTGAATTTCCTGTAATGGACTAGGGGTAATGACATACATCGGGAAGGCCTACATATAAACATTGTGAAGAGGTTGAGGGGGATTATTATTGGGATTGGGCATTGGTTGTGCCAGTAAAATTGTCGGTCTTGGGGAGCTTGTATTCTGATATTGTAGCAGTTTTTGTTGTGGAATAGGAGGTAAAGGTGGTCAAACAAAACCTGGCAGAAGTTGCAGAGTGTTCGGTGGAAACTGAGGATAACGATGGTTGGACATAGGGACAGGTGGAGCTTGAGGGTTTCATTGGTTATGTCATCCTCTCCATCCTTGAAGCCAAGGATGTTGATACTGTCTAGACCTGTTTTTCCAACCTGGTGAGTTCCACTGTTTTTTTTTTTTATAATAGGGTGGAACTTGAGATTGTAGATCTAGGTATGTTGGTTGGTTCCTAGGCTGCCATGGCCTCCTAGTTGCAAAAGAAGACTCCCCAGGATCTCCACTCCTATAGATGGCTAAAAAACCAGGCAAGGATGGAAATTTATCAGTTGAATGGTCTTCTATGCAGAAGCCACAATCTAAAACGTTATCTAATGGGCATTCCCTTGAGGAATGCTTCCTTCTCCATCTTGGGCAATATATGATCATTGTTGAATTTTACTCCTCTTGTTTCTTTTTAATATTTAGGGTGTCCAACTAGGAACCTATTGTGCTTAATATATTTTTCTTGAAGTTCTCTAAAAGGTTCCCTATCTATGCTCTCGTGATACCACCTGAACTAACTGGTTTTAAGTTTCTATTATAAGGGTCTCGAACATTCTTTCATGTTTTGGCTCTACTCCTTGATTAATTTTTACACATTTCACATATTTCGACAAATGGTTTATGGGCGATGTCACATGATGACATCAGGTTAAGCATCTCTAGATATTCTTCTGAAATTCCCTTAAGAAAAATATCCCTAACTGCATCCTCTGGGAGGTCATGGTATTTTGACTTCTGGGAGATATAACTAAATCATTCCATATAATCTTCGAGGGTCTCATATTCTAACTGTTGGATTTTAAAGATGTCATTATGAGACTCCTTGGTCTTGCAGTAGTCTTGGTAATTTTTAAGAAATATATCTTTCATGGCTTCCCAAGACCTAATACTGGATTTTGCCAACCCCGTGAACCATGTTAGTGCAGAGTCTTTGAGGGTGGCAGGAAAGAGTTTTAGTTTCTGGGAATCGTGTACGTAGTTGTAGCTCCTACACAAGATGTCGAATTAAAATAGGAAGGTGTATGGATATTCACTCTTTTTACCATAAAAGGTAGGCAGTGTTGAGAGAGGAATATTTTTCATGTTGACATTTGGAGTGGTGTCCAAAATTGGAAACCCAAAGGTAGTTTCTATTTGGTTTCCAATTTCTTCTTCCTCCCCATGTCTTACATTTTTATGGTCCTCCTAATCATCCATATTGGTTTGGTTTCCAAAAATAGAATACCTAGGTGGTTTTATCTTTGAAGTGAACAAGGTTTCCCTTTGATGTAAAGGTCTTCCTACTAATTGGATGTCTGGGACTCTACTCGAGCTAGTTGAGATTATTGGTGCCAAATTTGTTGTGTCAATATTAGAGATAATTACGTTGGTTGAACTACCAAAAACAATATTCACATGTTTAGGGTCTATGATGTATTCAAAGTTAGGATCTCCTGGTGGTGGTGTAAAAGAAAAGGTTGTATTGTTTGGTTATGTGGAAGGCTCGAGTGGTCTTGCCTCCTGTCCTAATATGATTGATGCTTCAATTTCTTGTTCTATAGTTATCCATGTGTTAGTCTCTCCAGATACTATTTTAGCTCTTTGAGTTGAGCTAGCTCATGTTTTATCAGTATCAGTCTGTGGAGATTATGAGTGGAATGTTCCTTCCCCCAAAAAGATCGAAAGGAACCTTGGTTGAAAGGTTTGATTTAGATTTAATGTACCTACCTTGTGGGTCTATAGGTCTATTCATGAAAGTAAACAAAAAGAAAAAGAAAAACTACCATTGGGTTTGGGGGAGCCTGCAATAGCAGATGCGTAGGTTCTTACCTCTCATCTTAAAGTTCCCCCGCCACCAATCTAATGCTAAGGTCTAGAAATGATCTAATTCCTAACTATTTCCTACCTTGAGACAACCCCCTGAAAACAACGCCAAAAATTATGGGTGTTCTATATGGACTAAAAAAACACTAAAAATCCATAATTAAATTGTCAACCCGGGGTAAGTAAACTTAGATTTGTAGAAAAATATATGCCAAGGTAGAAGGACTAGTAGTAGTATAGTCTAAATAAGGAAGTGGCTATCTAAGGGCTAATCTACTCAAGAAAGGACTACTAATGATCAAATTCTACTAACCAACTCAAACTATGTACTTTAAGTAACCTTTGAACGAAGGATCGATCGATAGTTCTAAGAAAGAAAATGGAAACCCTACTTAAAGAAAACTAATTGAATCATAACGATGAAAAAAAGAAAGTTATTCATCTAATAATCAATAGCAAACTACTTTAACTAGCCTACTTAAATTCAATAAGAAACTATCATATGAAAGCAAGAAAATGGACAAGCAAGAAACTAACCTATCAAAGCAAGTAAACAACTAACTAGCCTAGGATGACTTCTGCAACAAGCAAATTAATCAATAAGCAACTAACTAAGCTCAGAGACAAGTGAACTCTATTCTTAATTCAAATTTCACAACTATTTCAAATTTACAAAAGGAAATCTACTAAATTGAAAGCAAGAGGAATTAACAACTAATCTTTAATCTATGATAAGCAAACTACTCTTTAATCTACCAAAGCAAGAAGACTATATATCCTACAACAACAAGAAAAATTTCTTCTGATCTATGAAAGCAATAAACTATCTTCTAATCTATGAAAACTCAAATATAGTGTTGATGGTTGTGTGAATGTCTCCGATGTCTTACAATATCACGATGGCACTTAACAATGAAAGATAATTCAAGAGGGATAAACTTGATATTGACTTCAATAGAAAAATGAAAAGTGTGAATTAGGCAATCTAGTGAGAACTTAGCCATTATGAAAAAAACATCAATTATCCTGCATATCCATGTGATTATTTAATCATGCATTAATCATCAACAATTATAAAGAGATTATGCTATGTATTTCAATTGCACTCTATACTACGTAAGAAAATTCATACTATGACCATGTTGTGGCATCAAAGACTATGACATATTAGAGAAAGAGGCCTTCAAACACTACACGGTAAAAGTATGGTTGAAGGTATGTCTAATTGCACTCTGGATTTTGATTTCTTTGAACATTGCATATATGTTAAACAAAATCGAGTAAGATTCCCATCTGGTGCTACAAGAGAAAACGAGATCTTAGAGTTGATACACAGTGATTTGTTTGGATCCATCACTAGGTGAATCTATGTATTATGTTTCATTCATAGATGATTTCTCAAGGAACACATGGATTTATATTCTTATAAATAAATCTAAGGTATTTGATCAAATTAAAGAGTTTAAGGCTCTGGTAGAAAATCAAACAGAGAAGAAAATAAAGGTATTGAGAACAGATAATGGTGGAGAATTCTACGAAAATGAATTCAAATAATTCTGTAAAAAGTGTGGTATAGCAAGGCAGAAGACTACTCTATACACACCTCAACAGAATGGATTTGCAGAAAGGATGAATAGGACAATAATTGAAAAATCAAGGAGCATCCTTATTGGTGCCGAGTTAGGACAGGAATTCTAGGCAAAGGTAGTGGGTACAACATGTTACCTGGTCAATCGATCACCCTCATCAGCGTTGGATGATAAAACTCCAGACAAGGTACGGATTGGTAAGATATCCTCTCTTGAACATTTGATAGTTTTCGGTTGTGATTCTTATGTACATGTTCCAAAGGAAAATAGGAGTAAGCTTGATAATAAAGTTGAAAAGTGTATATTTATGGGTTGTAAATATGGTGTGAAAGGTTATAAGATTTGGAACCCAGAAACTAAGAAGATTGTTTACAGTTGGGATGTTGTTTTTAGAGAGGTAAAAGATGTGTCCAAACAGGAATTCCTACCAACGCAAGATGAACCTGAAAAAATAGAGCTTGAGTTGGATGATCAATGAGGGAAATAAGGAAACCAGAAAGGTATAGTCCACCCGATTTTTCATTATAATTTTTCTTTATCTATTACTGATGATGATCCCATAACTATGAGGGAAGCAGTGAATTCAGAGGATAGTAAACTATGGAAGAAGGCCATGGTTGAAGAAATGGATGCCTTGGATAAAAATGAGGCATGGGATATAGTTGAGTTTCCAGCTGGAAGAAAATTTGTTGGTAGAAAATGGTTGTTTAAGAAGAAGCTTAATGCAGAAGAAAAGGTGGAGAAATACAAAGCTCAATTAGTAGAAAAAGGCTATTCCTGGGTAGAGGGAATTGACTTTGGTGGTATTTTCTCTCTTGTTGCCAAGTTAACGTCCATTAGATTTATTTTATCTATTGTTGATTCTTTTGATCTTGAGGTGGAACAGATGGATGTCAAGACAAAATTCCTACATGGGGATCTGGAAGAAGAAATCTACATGAAGAAACCATAAGGCTTTGTAGTAAAGGGAAACAAAGAGCTGATATGTAAGATAAAAAAGTCACTATATGGTCTGAAGCAATCACTTAGGATGTGGTACTAAAAGTTTGACACATCCATCCTTGGATTGGGATTTGTGAGAAGTAGGGTTGATCACTGTGTATATTCCAAGAAGGTTGGTAATCACTTCATTTATGTATTTTTGTATGTTGATGACATGTTGTTGGTAGGAAATAACATGGATTTTATCAAGGAGGTGAAATCACAGCTATCCTCCAAATTTGACACGAAGGATCTCGGTGTTGCTAACTTCATTATGGGAATGGAGATTAAAAGAGATTGTGCAAACATGAAACTATGGTTGAATCAGAGAAAATATGTTGAGACGGTATTGCAGAGGTTTAATATGCATGGAATTAAACCCGTCAAGGTTCCTATTCCTATAGGTGTAAAGTTATCTGTGGATTAGTGTCCCAAGGCACAAGAATAAGAAGAGGACATGTCCCATGTTCTATATGCCAATGTAATTGGCAGTTTGATGTATGCAGTGGTCTGTACTAGACCAGACATTGCACATGCAGTGGGATTTTTGAGCAGGTATATGTCAAAACTAGGGAAGGATCATTGGACAACAGTAAAGTGGGTCTTCAGGTATCTTCGTGGCACTACTAGTTATGGATTGTGCTACCAAGGAAGACCAGGATTGAACATAGTGGTGGACATACATGGTTTTGTTGATGTAGATAAGGTTGGAGATATGGATTGTAGAAGATATACAAGTGGGCATGTGTTTAACCTATTTGGAGGAGCAATCAGTTGGATGAGCAAAAGACAGCCTGTAGTGGCACTCTCAACTACAGAAGTTGAATACATGGCAGCCATGCATGCAAGCAAGGAAGAAGTATGGTTACATAGATTGTGTTCAGGTATTAGGTTGGTACAACAAGTAGTGAGATTATATTGTGACATTCAGAGTGAAATATTCTTGGCAAAGAACCTACTTATCATTTGAAGACAAAGCATATTGATGTTCAGTATCACTTTGTGAGAGACATGGTTGAAGAAAAGAAGGTGTTGCTGGAAAAGGTTGACACTTTGAAGAATGTTGCAAATTCATTGACAAAGTCTGTGAGCACAGAACATTTCTCCTGGTGTAGAGTAACAATGTGCATTGTTGCCTTGGATTGTTGACTATATAATCCTGTGGACCCCTGGATGCAAAGAAAATAACAAATGGGAGAATGTTGGGTATGTGTTATGTTATTTTCATGTGTGTGTGTGGGCACATCAGATTCAACAATTGTGTCTGGCGATCCCAACTACCTTTTATGCTTCGTGTGCATCGGGCACTTCCTAGGGGGGTCCAGGTATGGCCCCCCTGGTTATGCGCAGTGTTCGGGGCAGCGCCCCGAAAATGTTTTTTGGGCAATATTTGTTACTTTTAGCGGTTTTCTAAATTAATCCCAGATTAAGGGATTAGGGTTTTGGTAGCTACAAAATACCTAAAAACATTGTATATATTACATGGTAAATGGTAAAATTAATACAATAAAGAGTTGAAAGGTTTTCTCCCGGTTAAGGGTTTTCGGTGTAAATCTCTGTGTAATATGTTTATGAGCCATCGATTAATTTCTATTTTTATTAAGAATCTATATGCATGGCTTTACTTCATAGGTTTGAAACTTACACTACCAACCTGAAGAAAATATTCATTTGAACACAATAGACGACATCTATGTTATTTGTGTAGCTACCAAACTGACATAAATGCTTCTTCAAATCTTCTCAACAAAGAATCACTACTCTATATTAGTACTTCCATTCTACACAATTCCAGAACTTCCTTGCACCTCCCAACCACCATGAGATGTCCATATCTTCTCTTCTTCCATTCTCGTGTATCCTCCAACCTATGAACCTCGGAATTGTAGAGTGTTGGCACACAGGGGGAAAACATGGGGTTAATCATTCAAATACCAATTAAACCCTTATATATCGACCCTTTTGGTATCACCTGTAGAGAAAGTGAAGTCTCACTTGAGGCATCTAAAGGGGCTTCAAGAACCAAGGTTCTACATTGATGAGGGGAAGTGAGGAATCCTTGATGTCCTTGCTATGAATTAATCATATGCATTGTTCCCATATCTTAATAGTTACTTTATCATTAAGCATAGTCTATTTGTGACATTATACCATAATATGTGAGCCATACATTCATCATATATCATAAAACATCATAAATTATAAACACACCATAACACACAGATTTACGTGATTCACACAACATGAGATACGTCCATGACGGTTGGCTTCTTATATTATTCATTAATAGTTTTCTTACAACTGTGCACTGCGCTACAAGATATGCAACATTAACATCACCCAAACCTTCCTAGTTGTTTTGTTGTAGTGCGAGTCCACTCCTTAGTCATACCACAGACTTATTCCTTTGCTAGAATCCCTTACCCAAAAATCACTAGGAACGTTTCATATGTTGAACCCCCTTAAACCTCAAAAACCATTTACATATTTATACATAAAAAAATAGGTCTAATCCTGTTATAAAAGTGAACAAAATTACCCCCAAAACCCAATGGCTTAAAAAAAATTTCCTCCTTTTGCGCGCTACTACATCGCGCATCCTTTTGCCATGCTCTTTGAATCCTTGAAGTCTTCTCTTGTCAAGTATTTTGGTCCATATTATAATTGTGTTTTACCCTTCGAGTTCCTTTTGGTATAGGTCCCAAAACTTATCCAAAATGCCTCTCCAACATGCCCCCAACACTCACTTGTGGCTCGTCCTGAGCTACTTAGGAATGCTTCCAGTGTTCCATGAATGCTTCGAAGGTTGCCTTTGTTGTTTTTGCATTTTCCTTTACCTATATTTTCTTCTATGAAATTTGGTCTATGATGTCAGCAGAAACATGGCCCTCCACCTTCTCGACACCTTCCTCAACTACTTGTTTCATGATTCCTTGAGTCACTATGAGGGTCGTTGTCACTATGTATGCTTCTTCCTGTAAAACTTATATATCTTGTTTGTGGGCCTAGTGCTCCTCCCTTAGCTGATTCATTTATGAATATAGCTTTCTATTCTCATTTATCACTGTTACCACCTCTACTGGTAGCAATGTTCCCATTTATTCTTGTAATTTCTGCACTTTTCCCAATGCAATCTGAATATTATGACTTAGCTCCTATTGTATCATGTATTCATTAAGATGTCTCCAAACACCCATATTCTTTCTGTATAGTTGCTCACACTCTACTTATAGATTATTTATACTTTCCACCATTGTTTTCACAGTTTTCTTCGTCATATCCCTCTCTTCATGTGGAGTACTTGGTGTCACACGTGCTTCTAGGTCAACTATGCATGTGTGGAAGCCCTTAATGTCTTCACTTATCTTTGTGACCTGGTCTTCTATCGGGGCCTCCTTCTTGGCCTGCGCCTTTGAAATTTCTTGATATACTCGCTCAAATACCTACTAGAGTCATTTGACTTTCTACGCGGCCTCATCGCGCACCTATTTCACTTTGACATACTTTGTTTATAATGCAACATTTTCGGTTGTAATCTTTACTATCTCAACGGATGTCTTCTCGGTGCACACTTTCATCGCTTATGTTGTTCTCATTTGTATTCAATACATCCATTGGTAGTTGTCAAATCAATAGATCTATGTGACCTAATGCCTTGGCCTTATCTTTCATCTCTATCGCGGGGAACTTTACTGCCTCTATTGTGAGTTTAACTAGTCTTCGTTCTCCGACGACTTCCAATGACTTGGGGATTATTGGTCCTGCCTCTCCAATATTGATTGTATTGGTTTTTGGTTCCTCCTTCATCTATCTCCTTGGTGGGAGTTTCATGGCTTCTAATAGTTGTCACGATTTTTCCATCTACACCTACATATGTTTGTTCATATCTCCATGTTTTTTTGTTTCACACTGAAATGTGTTGTCAATGACTTCTTTTACCTAGTCACTTATATTCTCCAAATATTCTTCTTTTAGTGCCTAAATAGTGACTTCATTAATGGCTTTGCGCTTGGGCCATTGAAAATGGAATATTATTGTCTATGTCTCTTTTCTATTTCATTCATTGGGCAGTGCTAGTGGTGGATTTGGCTACTCTGGGCCCTCCCTTTATCCTAGTCCTCTTCTTTTTCCCCTTCCCCATCATCAAAATCATATGCTTTCAGGTTTGGCTGCATTGATGGCTATGTCTTTGTATGTGGAATTTTCCACTCATCGTCCCAATCATCCATAATGTTTCCCATCTCTTGTTTTTTCAATCTATATTGTGTTAGCAACCACTATTGGTCTAGGTATTTCTTCACATAAGCATACATGTTATGGAACCCTTCCTTAAAACACGCCACTGCTTTGTATTCCTCGTCCACCTGTGGTAGTATGCATGGGGTCCTCTTTATGCTATCTTTGATAGTTTCCTTGCAGATGTAGAATGAGACATTAGTGTCCATCATGAGCGCCTTATATGTAGTGTACCACAAGTTCTTATTTCACATGGCTAAGCAAGGCTTCTCCTTGATTACCAAAAACTAACTGTCATCCAACTCTCTCCAGGATTATAGCACGATTAGGATCAATAACCAAGAGTAGTGGAATTTTGTTCCCTTTTCCTATGCTTCTTTGTACTCAATCAAGAATTGGTTCAAAAAACAAAATCCCAATTCATCTGGACACCCTCTACACATCGTTCTACAGCCACTATAACCGCTCCTAGTGTTAGCACTCTGTAAATTTTGTCTGGCTGATAAGACAAACAACATAGGTAACTTTTTCAACCAGATTTAGAGCTGAGGCACTAGCCTGCTCAACTCAGAGAGGGCTCTCTCATGTCACTTGATATTTCTTTGGAAATCATTGGCTAGATTTGGTTTGTTTTTTTTGGGGGGGGGTGGGGGTATTATAAATTTGTTGAAGAAATGGGGGTGACATTTGGGCTATGGAGTAAAAAATGAATAAACCAGTGGCAGGTCATTAGAACTAGCTAGAGGAGAAAGGATAAGTGAGGCAATGAGTCTGAGTTTTCAAATTGAAATTTGCATGGTAAAAGAAGAAAAAGAAAAACACATAACTGCATCAAATCATATTAAAATGAATTCTGAATTAGTTGAGAAGAGAATAAGATGAATTTAAATTGATAAATCTAGAGCATCATTCGACAAATTCCATACCTTTAACTCTCCAATTTAAAAGAAGAAATTGTAAATGGAATTTTAAAGACACAAGAAACAAACACTATGAAAGAAGACAAAACTCATATCACAGCCGATTAGAATCTTTTCATAAACAGTTCAAAAATTGCTTATGCATCATATATTTCGTTTAGCTCCATGATTTTACAAAGTCTACCTGCAACGAGGTAGGCCCCCTTTTTCCTCATCTTTATTTATTCTTGAGATGATATATATAGAAAACTTACATGTGGGATTCAAAACGACTCAACTTCCCCACAATCTAAATATAGAGATCGGTTACACAAAATAGTAACGCATAACATCTATTCTCCTGCAGGGAGCTTTATAAAATGGTCTGACATATCTGAGGCTTTTTCATTGAATGCCATATGTCCAAAATTTTCGGAAACGTACTCAATTCAACCTAAGAACTTATTCCATCTTGGCGATTTCTTCTTTTAGAGTGTTCAACCAGATTGGTTGATTTTCCCCAACTCTTTTGACTACCTCAGCGCTAATTCATGTCTTCTATCGCTTTCTCTGCTTCCTCTTTACTGCTCATTTGTAGCACCTGTCCACATGTCCGTTGATGATTAAATCCCTCATGATAGGATTTAGTCTGACCTCTAATTTTGGTTATGTTGCAGGGTCAGTATGGAATTTGGTTGCTAATATCCGTGAAATCAACTTCTCTTTCTTGCTCATTGATGGATTTGCCATGTTAGTTGAAAATCCCGGTTCAATGGATATTGTTTGATTGGCTTTGTCCATGTCTCCCAGTTTTGCAGAAAACATGATTTTTATCTTCCTTAACTTTACATAGATTAGGAATTTGATCCAGTTTGAGATTACTCTACTTAAGAATGAAACGCGGATTTCTCAGAGCAGAATAACGACATCCATATTTTGAAGATCGATAGTCATTGAGTTCTAATCATGAATTATTGACAAGATTACTTGCAGGTACATTGGTTTATCACATTTGGCCAATCTATTTCGAATGATGATCTTTTGAGTTAGTTATCTGGTGGCGTTTACGTGGCATTGCATGGACGCAAAGTACCTGAATGAGTGCCATGAGGTGATTTGACCAGTCGTCGGTTTCCCCACACGAATTGTTAATTTGACATTTTCAAATGGAATTAGAACATGTGACATCGGGGCGTGGTTGAGCGGTTTCGCACTCGCCCTCTTTTCCCCCTGATAAAATTTAGGGAGCACCGCGTGTCCATGTTTTGAAACTGTGGTATTTCCCCAGCCTGCCCTCAAAAAATTATCCTCCACTCTACTTCAATATCTGATATGCGTCTTGGCCATCGATCTGGACCACTCCAAGATCTACGATCTGTCGGGCTTTAGCTACTTTCGACATCGAGGATTTGTGGAAAACGATTTTAGGCAAACCGATTTTCGCCCTGATGTACCTCTAAAGGCCGCATGCATGTGAAACAAAACCATGGTGTTTTCCCTGGCCTACCTTAGATCAAATAAATCTCATGTTATTTCAATGCCCGATATGCTTGCTGACCGTTGATCTATGAAACTTGAGATTTGTGGTTGGTTGGGTCCCATCACTTCATGTCTCCTCTATGTTTGTCCATGCACCACTATATGTGACCATTCTTCTCCAAATTATTAGGTCTCCACAATGATGTAGCTCCTCGCTAAATTTATGATACCTCGACCCTGTTTGTAAATTATTATGGTGATAACATAGGCTCCTATTGGGGATGCTATCCTCCCTGTGATGTAGCAAAGAAATTTAGACCTGATGCCTTCTTCATTGGGATTCTTTCAAAACATGTGTGTGTACCTTGTTGCGTCTTGGAGACTGAGTGTCAATTTTAAAACCGAACTTTGCACACTACTCTCAACTGGATGTTGAACAAAAAATACCGCTAGAATCTAACGATATATACTATTGGAAATTAAAAAAGAATGCTTGACCAACAAGCTTATTCGCACACTCCTACCTACCCTAACTACTGAAACGAACTGCAAATCAAGTGAAATCATAATGCCAATGCATCCATGACAGCATTTTATGCACTGTTTGTTTTCTTTTCACTTTCTTGTAGAAAATCTTTTTTGTTGATAATTCATTCAAAAATTCATCCATAAATCTCAAAAAATCAAAAACATTTGGATTGTTTACTTCCTCCAACAAAACTGCAAATGGATCTTCATGCACAAAACAACTATCATGGTTCAGCCTTTTCACTGCATCTTTGTTTTCATGCGATTTAACATGTTGATTGCCATCGAGAAACTGTCAGGTTTGCTGAGAAATATGGAAGTAATAGTTTCTTGAAACATAAGACAACCATGGCAGAAGAACATTGTCTGGTGTTAAGAGACCCATATTTAATACAGACACCAATTTGTCACTCCCTTTATTCTTAATCTTGCAACCTATTATCATCTGTAGATTCTGATTATAAAAATTCTCCATATAATGTGCCATGGGATCATGGAACACATGAAATAATGTTTCCTTTTCAGGAGCTAAGACATAAAAGCAAGCTTCCTTCACAAGTGTTTTTCCGCTGCTTGGAGTCTCCATAGATGCAGTTTCAGACTCCTCATCCATGTCTAGGTCACTTAGAAATTTGACCACCATGTCATTCTCAGGGGAAGAAAGACAACTTCGAAACACTTTGTCTTGCTGGAAACATTGTTGAATATCTATATTAGTTTCAGGAGAAGGGAAATGACTTTTAACAACAATTTCTTGATCGGCTTCATCTTCTTTTTCAAGTTTATGGTTAAGCACAGGTTGAAACTCTGAATTTGAATATCATTTCACGTAATCAACTACATGATCATTTAATGCATGTGAACATTGTTGGTATTCCTCGCTGATAAAAATTTTCTCTTGTAAAACGGTGCCACTGTGAATGCAGCCAGACTTCCCTGTTTCTTTTGTTATATCATGATTTTCTTTCAACCATTAAAAGGAAGAAAAACATAATGGAAGATAGTTTTCATTTGTAATTCCACTACTTTCTTCATATTCAACATCATTCCTAGAGGTTTTCTGATTTGAAATATTATAAACATTTTTCTTCAGCAATTTGAAAGAAGAAAAACATAATGGCAAGTTTCTTTCACCTGATTCAAAACCTCCTTCATTTTCTTCACTTTTGTCAATTCCTTTGGATTGTTGAACACACTCTTTTTCAGACTTCTCTTCGACCAATGGATGCAATTTTGAACTGACAATATCTTCTACATAACAAGTAACAGGGTCATCAGACATATGAGGAGATTGTTGCAATATCTTGTCAATTTGTTCCAATGAATTAGTGTAATTTGGCATCAGCATACATTCATTTGCTTCAATGATGATCTCATAATTTTCTTTCAACAATTTAAATGCAAAAAATCATAAAGGCAAAGAATTCTCTTCAGCTGATTCAATACTTTATTCTTTGTAACTGTGATATATAGGTTGATTTTTCTCATTATATTACTGAAAATGAACGTTTTCTGACAGAGAAAATCCAGCTAGTTGTTCTAGGAGGTTAATATCGCAATCATCATCATATTTATCATATATAGGAAAATCAGCAACATCTGCAATATCATCTAACAAGAAAAAACTTGGAACATCAACCTACTCTTCAATAGGATGACTTGCAACTTCATCTTCTTGATTGTTTACAAATGACTACATAAAACAATCAGTCCTCTTATTATCTTGGAATGGATCAGGAGTTAAACTAGTGCCTCCTCTTTCGAAAAGTGGAATAT
Source organism: Picea engelmannii (assembly GCA_009831015.1). Lineage (NCBI taxonomy): Eukaryota > Viridiplantae > Streptophyta > Pinopsida > Pinales > Pinaceae > Picea > Picea engelmannii. The sequence goes on from ML812280.1 coordinate 409,357, forward strand.
AATCCTTTGAAAAATCATGAGCATTAAAAACTTCAAGAGGGCATATGATATTATTAAATCTCTGCTCAAGATTCAAATCAACCATTTTTGTTCATGTTCATTGTCATTTTCTTTAGTATCTAACTCCTCATTTCGAATCTGTTTGCATGATTGGATATTGTGTTGAATCTCCTAAGAATCATTAAATATTTGTTTTAAGGACTTAGGTCTTCTTTCCATCAGGAGGAAAGACAAATCTGGATAAAGAGTTGTTGTATAATGGAGCAAGGCAACAATGTCAGTGGGTTGAATTTCTTTGGGAAAATTGTAATAAATACTGGAAAAATATCTACTGAATGTAGAAATAGTTTCACTGCTCTACCTCTTCAATGAATAGAACTTTGTAAGTTGTAGATCCAAAGATTTCTTCTTGCCCAAAAACTTTAAAAAGACATTATTCAATTCCTCCCATGAGCTAATTCTCTATGGCTACAAATGTTTAAACCAGTCTTTGGTATCTCCTTTCAAGGATTGAGAGAAGGCCCTCATAATAACATCATCATGGTCAATCTCAAACAAATCTATAAAATTCTCAAACCCTTGGATGTGTTTTTCAGCTGAGATGATATCAGGTTCCCCATCAAACATAGGTAGGTATTCATAGTGTTTTGGAGGAAAATCATGAAGGATGTGGGGTAACTTTAAGGGTCTGTATATATGTTGAGTCTTGGAGGGTGTTGGATGAAGTGCAGGAGATGAAATATCAACCCTGGTTTCATGAGGCTCATCAACTTGGTTATGGTCATCACATGGCCCAGATGCAATTTTTTTTATCAAAATCAGTGATACAGTGAGCGTATGCATGTACATCTTTAAGAGGATGATATACAATCACAAGATTCTCGTGATCATCATTAAAATGCAACAGGTAAAGAAAACATTGTTTGACATGTTCAAGGAAGAACCAGAGGCAACTTATAAAAAACAATAAAATGCCTTGGAAAATATCCAAATTTAAGTACTTGTTTTCTTGCATAATGTCTTTTCATACCTTTTCCAAGGGATCTCATCTTCCAGTGGACTCTCTGAATTACATTTGAAGATTGAGTGGAGTCGCCAATAATGTTTTGGAAGTTGGTTTATACATTGAGAGTGGAGTCTCCATTGAAGATTTGAATTTTTGGATTCTTCTACCAGTGGAATCACCTTCAAACTGATTTTTGATGTGTGGAGTTGCCAGAGAAGGAATACGGCCACCATATGCCTAAGTGTCTACTACTCTCAGACCTTAGAACTCAACCATGTCATTCTTTCCCAGGGAAAGTTTTTTAATTTTGTCCCCAGCAATGGTGCCAGAATGTTAGCACTCTGTAAATTTTGCTCGGCTGATAAGACAAACGACAGAGGCAATTGTTTCAACCATCTTTAGAGCTGAGGCACTAGCCTGCTCAACTCAGAGAGGGCTCTCTCATGTCACTTGATATTTCTTTGGAAATCATTGGATAGATTTGGTTTGTTTTTGGGTGGGGGGGGTATTATAAAGTTGTTGAAGAAATGGGGGTGACATTTGGGCTATGGAGTCATAAATGAATAAAGCAGTGGCAGGTGATTAGAACTAGCTAGAGGAGAAAGGCTAGGTGAGGCAATGAGTCTAAGTTTTCAAATTTAAATTTTCATGGTAAAAGAAGAAAAAGGAAAACACATTACTGCATCAAAGAATATTAAAATGAATTCTGAATTAGTTGAGAAGAGAACCAGATGAATTTAAATTGCCAAGTCTAGAGCATCATTAGATGAATTCCATACATTTAACTCTCCAATTTAAAAGAATAAATTGTAAATGGAATTTTAAAGACACGGGAAACACACACTATGAAAGAAGACAGAACTCATATCATAGCCGATTAGATTATTTTCATAAACAGTTCAAAAATTGCTTCTGCATCATATATTTAGTTTAGCTCCATGATTTTACAAAGTCTACCTGCAACGAGGGTAGGCCACCTTTTTCCTCATCTTTATTTATCCTTGAGATGATATATATAGAATATTTACATGTGGATTCAAAATGAATCAACTTCCCCACAGTCTAAAGATAGAGATTGGTTACACAAAAGAGTAAAGCATAACAACTATTCTCCTACTTTACAATGAGCGTTATAAATAGGTATGACATATCTAAGGCTTTTTCATTGAACGCCATATGTCAAAAAATTTCTCAAATGTACTCAATTCAACCTGAGAACTTATTCTAGCTTGGTGATTTCTTCTTTTAGAGTGTTCAACTAGACTCGTTGATTTTCGCCAATGCTTTCGACCGCCTCAGCTTTGATTCTTGTCTTCTGTCGCTTGTTGCGCTTCCTCTTTACTGCTCGTTTGTAGTGTGTTTCCACGTGTTCATTTATGATTAAATCCCTCATGATAGGATTTGGTCTGACCTTTGATTATGGTTCTGTCGAAGGGTCAGTATGGAATTTGGTTGCTAATATTCATGCAATCGACTTCTCTTTCTTACTCATTGATGGATTTTCCATGTTAGTTGAAAATCCTGTTTCACTGGATATTATTTGATTGGCTTAGTCCATGTCTCCTATTTTTGCAGAAAACGCAATTGTTATCTTCCTTAACTTTACATAGATTAGGAAGTTGATCCAGTTTGAGATTACTATACTTACGAATGAAACGTTGATTGCCTGGAGCAGAATAATGTCATCCATATTTTGAAGATCGATAGTCATTGAGTTCTAATCATGAATTACTAACAATATTACTTGCAGGTACGTTGTTTTATCACGCTTGACCAATGTATTTTGAATTATGATCCTTTGAGTTAGTTATATAGCAAAGTTCACTTGGCATCGCACAGACACAAAGTACCTGAATGAGTGGCATGAGGTGATTTGACCGATTGTCGCCTTTCCCCATGCGAATTGTTGATTTGACATTTTCAAATGGCATTAGAACACGTGACATCGGGGCATGGTTGAGCAATTTCGCGCTCACCCTCTTTTCCCCCCGATATAATTTAGGGAGCCCCGCGTGTCCACATTTTGAAACCGTGGTATTTCCTCGGCCTGCTATTATAACCCTAATTTGCACCAGATATGCTTACCTAGCATCAGGCCATCTCATTTTACATCTTTTTCCAAGCCACTATTGAACAACTCTTCTTAAAAACACCCTTTTTTAAGGCACACATGCCCTGCTCCACTACTGAACGCGTGTATATGTTGGCTGTCCTACTACATCCCGCGTATACCTACAAAAGAATGAAAAATGGAAAGTTGCAGACGGAACTCAAAGTTTTGGGTAAGTTAACTAAATCATTTGACCGCCCATAGCAGGTCACTCATAAAAATACCTATCCATTTCTAGCCTATAAAAGAAGGGGTAGGGGTCACATTTGGAAGGAGGAAAATAATTGTAAAGAAACTCTACCCAATTTCACATTCCCTTTGTCCCAACCTTTTGCAACTAGTGTGTGAAGAGAAGCATATACAAAAACAGTTGGAGCACAGTTGAAGAGGATCCCAGGACAAAATTCAAGGAGCAGTGGTCGATCTCACTATTGTAAGGTTAATATTGTGAGATTAATAAAAATAAGTACTTTTACCATCCCGCCATATGAGGTTTTCAATGTTTAAATTTGATTATATTTTGATAAAATCTCTAACCCATTAGTTCATAGATCATATGCATGTGGATTTCTTTGTTTGTCCTTTTATGGATGCAGGTCAGCATTGGGAGGATATTTGCAGTCAAGGAGTGACCAAAAGTTAAAGGATTGACATAAAACATGGAAAATAAGGTACAATAACCTTATCTTTTTAACCTTGTATTTGCATATGAATAATGGGGTTTATGATTGGGATGATGGTAAAAGTTAGGAAACTTTAGGCCATTTTTGCATGCATTACAGAACCCTTAATGCTATTTCATAGGGGGATTTCCCACCCACAACAGAATTGAAAACCATAATGGGGAGATATCTAGGGTTCTTAGGGATACTTGTTGGGTATTTTAAATTGGTTTTATTACCTTTTTTCCGAGTTTCTGCAAAAGTTTGAGCTAGTAGGGATTTTGGTCTTCCATACCAGTACTCCCTGCTTTGTTCGCCTGGTTGTTTTTTCTTTTCCGAGAAGCTACAGAGCCATACGCGGCCTGTATAAGGCTTTCTCACATATACACGCACCCTGAATTCACCCAACCCACTTACATACGTTGGTTGTTGAAGGATCAGTAGCGTGTCTGAGTCCAGAAAATTTCTTTTTGAAGAGAAGCAATCATCCTCTTCCCTATCAGAAGTGATCCTTCTTAGGGGTTTTATGTATCTAGTTCTGGGTCTTTGTTGTTGCAGTTTGTAGCCTAGGTATAACCTCAGATTAGCTTTATTTTCTCAAGTTTCCTTGCATCTTTTTATGTCAAGAGTAAGTTTATGTACCTTTAAGGGGTTCTGGTTTTCAATACCAGTACTCCCTGCCTGAGCTTGGTTGCTTGTCTTTCTTCTTTTGAGGAGAAACAGAGGCACGCGTGTCCTGTAGTGGATCTGAACGTGTGCATACGCATCCTATCTTTGGGCAGCCTGCGTGCATACACTGGCTTTTGAAGTGACAGTTGTGTGTCTGTCTAGAAAATATTGAGGAGGCAGTCATCCTCTTCCCTGTCAATATTCAATTCCCAGGTTTTTTCTTGTTTCACTATGGTCTCTGTCATAACAGTTTTAGCCTAGGTTGGATTCCAGCATAGCTTTCTTTTTCATTGAAAGTTTTCTTTTGTTTTTCTTTGCTAGTTTTTTTTATGAGATAGTGAGTCAGTCTGATCTGCCTTTTTGGTTGTCAGTAACTCACCGCAGTATGTGGTTGGCCAGGAGTCCTTTTTGGCCTTGTCTTGTCTTTATTTTTCTTTTTTCACCTTTTTTTCTTCAGAAAAGAAGAAGACATACAGTTTTAAATTTTCTTGTTTTTGAAGCATAATAAAAAAAAAAAAAAGCTGGATTTCTTTTCTTTGTTTAAGTAGTTGGGTTTTTGCATTAATCATCAGAAAAAAAAATCATTTTCGTAAGTTCTTGGCTGTCGACTTAGGAAAATAAGTAGCTCGTAGTCGAGTGAAATCTTGTTTTGAGTTTTCTATTAAAATATCTTAGGAAGAATTTTTGAAAACTTGGTTAAAGAGTTTGAAGTTGCAAATTTTTATTTTTTGAAGAAGTACTTTGTTTACAGACATTGCATGTTCTTTCCTTTTCGTCGCTCAAAAACATCATTGGTTTCATTTTCATCTCCTATGACTTAAAAAATAGCCACTAAAATTAATGATTAATTAAAATAAACTAGACTTTATGTTTGTAGGGTCCATCAACTAGTCTAGGCTAGAGCCTTGATTTAGGATTGGAGAGGAAACTCTTCAAGGCTGCTAAAACAAACATAAGAGTCTGTGCTAGGGAGTGTCAAAAGTCCAGTATCGTAAAAATTATCTGGGACTCCCCTCTAACACAGGGGCTAAGCACGAGGTCGTGTAAGGAAAGGTAGCGGAGATAACCCCTCCAAAGTTGGGCCAAGCATAGTGGGGAACGCATATAGTGGGCTTGTCTTGGGATTTCATTGATTGCATTTTCCATGGAGTTTCATGGATCCCGAATCCATTCGAGGTCCTCAGTCATCTTCAAAAACACTTGATTTTGATACCCTTGATAGGTTTCAGGCTTGATACCCTGCTCATTGCAGTCCACCCAAGTGTCGACTGTACCTGCCTAGTGACTGTTTGCGCATTGGCTACCTAGTTGCCTATCTTTCTAGTGACTTACATAGGTGATTGTGGGGGTATACCACGATACCTAGGATAGACATCGGGCCACGATTTGCATAGTATACCTAGAGGGTGCTTCTGTATTCAAGTTTCAATTGCACTGGTAAGTTTCTCTAGTGTAGGTTGTTGTCACTATTCTTCCAACTAGCCAGTGACTTCTTCTTTTATCTCATAGGTACGTTTTCTAGTGCGTGTTGGTTTTCAAATGATTATATATTTCCCT